>PVIH01001726.1:0-219899 GCA_004025045.1 Sigmodon hispidus | reverse complement strand
CACTGTTGTTTCCACGTCTCCCCCCTCCCCCCCTCCCCCCCCCATCCCCCCCCCCCCCCCCCCCCCCCCCCCCCCCCCCCCCCCCCCCCCCGCATCCCCATCATCAATGCGGTAGAGAAGACACAGCCTCCAGATGGGTCCTGTTCCCTGAAGCATAGGCCTGTTCCAACTGCATTTCACCGGCCTGCCTCCTCTGAGGATCTCGTAAACATTTCCAGAAGGATACAGATAAGAAAAAAAGAAAAAAGTTCTTATGTAAACACTAGATGGCTAGCAACCAGGAGATTTTATTAGTGTATTAACATTTTAAAAATACCCAAAGCTCAAAGAAAGGAAGGAAGAGATGTGCTTTCATTTTACTGGTCCTGTTGCAGGGTCAGTAACTCAATAGAAGCCCACGTCTCTGGAGACTTGTGAAGTTGTGAAGGTCACCGAGGGGCCAGAAGCGAAGCTGCAGATCTGACTGTGGTGACCTTCCAAGGCCTGGGAGGCAGTGCCAGGGTGGCTGCTCTTTTGGAAAATGAAGGGGAGCTGCAGACTCATGAAGATAAGGGCGAGCCTCCTCACCCTGACCTTCAGGCACCAGTGTGATCTTCGCCCTCTGTGACCACACTCTTAATGACTGCTTTGTGTCCTGGGAAGGCATTGACCTCTTTCTCTCAGGATCTGCAAAGCTTTCTCTGGGGCCTCTTTCTCAGCCCTCCCCACTCCCTTTGGGAGTTAGCATAAACATCATCATCTTGGAGGTTCTTGATGACTTATTCAGAGACAATAATCCTGATAATTCCTGTTAGAGGCACCTGCTAATTGCCATCATGCATTTCCAGTAACCAGTCTTGATTCCCTGTGTTTGACTATTTGTTATTTTGTTCCCCTATGGAGATGTAAAAAGTCAGGAAGTGCTCAAAAACATTTCTCAAATAAAATGATCCGGTCAAGTTTTCTTATTGGGATGTGTGTAAATAAAGCCCTAGGATGAGGTAAACTCAGCTCTGGTTTGTAGCTTCCACAGGAAGGGGTCACCTTGAAGCTTAGCCTGGCTTTCCTTGGTCCTTGGTGACTTATCCTTTGTGGGAACTTAATGGTACTATGCTGGAGTGTATCTGGCTTTCTTTTGTCTTCACTATCGAATGTCTGGTTTGTTTTGAATCTAATAACCAAAAAGCAGAGAGTCCCAAATCCATTTGTGAGGCCAGGTGTGACAAGGTATTATCTGTGATAATCAAAAATATGTAAAATCTGCCTCACAGGAAGAAGACATGGGAGGTACAGACAATCCAGTTGACTGGAGACCCCTCAGTACAATGGCAGGTCTAGGTCCACTGTCCTAATGTGGACCATGGGAACCTGGTAAAGACTGTTTGATGGTCACATGTTTTTCTTCCTTTGCTGCAGACTATGACTCCCCACAAGGACTATCCCAGTGAGCCCACCGGAATAAAGTATGTACGGTCTAAAAGGGGAGGGGTGCAGGGAACAGAAGCCATAGGACTAGAAGGTTCAGACAACGTGGTGCTGTGCGGATGACTTAGTTCAGGTGGTAGCCACTGAATAGCTGGGGAACACAAGTGATCCATAACCATGGCTGTTATGTTACTACTTCTGTTCTGTGAGTCACTTTGTGTGACTCTATGTAAATGTCCTTGGGATGAAGAATGTGTGTGCGCCTGCCCAGGAGAATAAAGTATGTCATCACGTCTGCCCTGAATCTGAGCTTTCTTCTGTAATTTCCCGCCCCTCACAACCCTCGTCTCGGGGCTCAGGGTGGTCATTTCCATTTGGTGTTTTGTTGTTGTTGTTAGTTCTTATCTTTCTTTCTTTCTTTTTTCTTTCTTTCCTTCCTTCCTTCCTTCTCCCCCTTTCTCTCTCTCTTTCCTTTTTTTGATCATGTATTGGTACTTCATCCTCTTTTTGGCCAAGTCTTGTTCCACTGTATAAATTTTTAACATAATATTTTAATTGATTTTTTGGGGAAATTTCACATCATGCACTCCAATTTGCTCATTTCCCAGTTCCTCCATATCTGCCTCTTACCCCTGTAGCATCCTTCCAAAAGAAAATTTTAAAAAATATTACTTTAAAACAAAACAAACCACTTTGCTCCTCCATCTCCCCACATCTCCAACACCTCTTCTTCTGTCTTAGTGGCATCGAGAGTTGTGGAGTGTCACGCCATATACTCTTTTGTCCAGCCTGCTTTATTTGCAGATGTTCACTCTAATGAGCTGTTGGTCTGTTTCAAGGCCTCTGGCTTCTGGCCCACCTTCAACACTGGACCAGCAGCATCCAAGCCTGGATGTCACCATTGCCCTAAGTGTTAAGCAGGCCACCTATATCAGCCTGTCCCTCATCACCTCTGCTTCTTCAGTTCTACCTCTCTCTACAGCACGTGAATGACCCTTCTTTTCTTTCTCTTCCATTTCTCAATCATATATTTGCTCAGCATAATGGTGTCTACCCAGCTGGTGCTGAAAGGTACCAAGTGGGCCTGTGGACATCTTTAACCAGCCTGGGCTGTGAGGACTGTGGTGGGAATGTTCTCTGTGTGTTGTAAATAAAGAACTGTTTTGGTCTATGTACAGCACCATGGAAGTGGGTGGAGAATCAGAGGCAGCCAGGTAGGAGAAGAAGGGTAGAGTTAAGCTAGTCTCCATCCGTCCCCATGGTCCTGTGGCTGTCTTTCATCCACCTGGGCCATGAGTTCTGTTGTGTGAATATTTTTTATTTGTTCAACTGAACACCAGGATTTTTTTTCACTTTTTAAAGAAGATTTGCTTTTATTATTTTTTATGTGTATGTATGTGGATATGTCTCTGTATGTTCATATATGCAGGTGCTTGTGGATGCCAGAAAAGGGTACTGAGTCCTCAGGGAAGTGTAAATCCCTCATCAAAGAGACATCTCTTTGTAACTGACGGAGACCATTACAGAAAACTAGAGTCAATCTAAATACAGTGTTGTGGAGTTGTTGTAAGTCAGGGATTTACAAAATACTCCTGTGTGTGCCTGAGGCTCAGGAACATTGTGGAAACATTGTAAGAGCCAGAAGATCAGCGACCTTGCTATGAGACTGCATCTTCAGGTGGCACCCATAAAGTCTCACCAATAAATGATCTGAACAAGGGTGGCACCAATAGATCTGCTGAAGTAGATAGGTGAAGGAAGACAAGGCCTAACTCCCACAGAGGGATCTACAGACAGCCAGGGAATGCTGAGAGCAGAAGAAAAGCATCTTCCTCAGGGAAGAACACACCAGCTAGTCATCCAATACCAACTAGGCACTACTGAAAATACACACAAGCAACAGCATGCAGACAGTCAATTACATTTAGGAATATATATGTGTATACATATACACCTATGCATATAACAGTAGTTAATGAAAAAGAGACCACAAATTTGAAAGAGAGCATACAGGGGTATATGAGAGGATTTGGTGGGGAAAGAAAAAGAGGAGGAAGAAATGATGTAGCTATGTTCTCAAAAATAAAAGAAATAATTGAAAAATGAAAACACAACCCACAGAATGAAAGAAAACATCTGGAAATCACACATCAGCTTAGGGACTAATATCCAGAACCAGTGGTTCGTAGAGGAGGGAGGGCAACAGGATTCCCTGGTGGGTTTTTTTTTTTTTTTTTTTTTTTTTTTTTGAAGCAGAGAACTCCTGGGCCCTGTCCCCAGAGCTTCTGATTCAGTAGATTTGGAATAGAACCCAAAATATGCATCTCCAGCAAGCTTCCAGGTGATACCAGTGCTGCTGGCCCAGGACCATGCCTGGAGAGCTCTCCCAAACCTCAAAGCCCTCAGAGAGGTGGAGGTCAAGAATCAAGAAAGGAAGCAGATATGAAGTGGCAGAGCCAAGAGTCCCAGCATCTGAAGTCCATCAGGTCAGATCGACCAGTAGTTAGACATTCCACCTGGCCAGATAAGCCCTTGTTACCTTCAAGATATTATCGTTTATAAAATGCGAACAAGCTGTACAAGCTATTAACTCCAATGTTCATTAATATTGTCTCAAGAGCTGACAATCCACCTCACTTTATCCAGAATAAAAGGTATCTGTATTCTCTCCAAATTCCTATGTTGAAAGTCTAACTCCCTCTAAGATATTATTAGGAGATCGTGGGGTCTTTGGGTTGTAACTGGGTTTAGATTAGGGTTCAAGGATGAGGTTAGTACTGTTAGGGAAAGTGTCAGTCAAAGAAACTCACCAAGGAAAGCTGTGACAGCACATGGCAGGAGAGAAGCTGTCAGTCAACTGGGAAGCCACCAAATGTGCTGGTCCCTTGACATCGGACTTTCCAGCTTCCAAAGCAAGGGGCATTAAATGGTTAGTGACCTGGTCTTTGGTATCTTGTTCTAACAGTCCAAGATGACTAACATGGAGTGTTTCCCAAGGCACAAAACATTAAACAGTGAAATCCAGAAAAGTCTCCAGCACTTAGGACAATCTGCTTACCCAAATTCCAGCTCTCTTTGTCTTCAATAAAGACAATGGAGGAAAAATAGGTCTGGCATAATGTTTATTTAAATAGTAATCTTAAAAAGGCTTTATACAAATCATATAAACACAGTTTGACATTGTTTATTTTTTACATTGAAGAATCACAGTAAAAGCTCTAGAGTTCCCGTGGTCTGGCTCAGCCAGCGAATGGTCAAATACCTTTAACCACACACCCTGGAAAAGCTTAAGTTACCCCCCCTGTTTACTTGTCATTCATGCTCATTCCTTGGACCCTCATCCCTGTGAACTCCCCATCCCCACCAAAGAGAGAAAGCAACCCTGTGGCCCTGTGGACCACCTAGTCCGGGAGAGCGTGGAGGTAATGTGTCATTCAGTACAAGGCAAAAAAGGAGATCAACACTGTGAGTTAGGTTTCCCAAAGGGAACAATTCAAGGAGATGGGCCAGCTAGCCTATCTGCAGATAAAGATAACCAATGCACCAAGGTGTCCCCTGGCTGAGTTAGAATCAGACCCAGCTGTCTTTCTTTACATCTTACAACAGACCAGCCTCCAGCCTTGGTGAGGTATCTATTTGTAACCCTGGGGACCCTGTTTCTGTTTAGCCATCAGGGCCCACACAGAGCCTCAACTCAGCCAAAGTGAAATGGATGCAGGACTTGTAGAGGGATGCAGGTTAAGTTGCACATAACTTAGGACTGCAGGTTTTAAACAGAGCTGGTCTTTGGGGAATTAGAGCAAAATGGGCATGAGAGGGCCAGGACCCCCAGAGTGGGCCTTTGAACTTCTCTCCTCCCTGGCATCTCTCAGCATTCTGAATCCTAGCTGCATGGGAGGGTGAAGAGGAGAATGAGCTAATACAGACTTTCTTCTACTGCATGCCCAGCTCAGAGGGCACCTAACACTAAGCCCCCAGGGCTTAACAGCTTAACTTTTCACCTCTACCACTGTGCCAACGAGTGCCAAGATCAGCAGTAACACTCAGGCTCTAGGTCAAAGTCACAACACCACCACTGAGTTCCACGTGACCACTCACATACACGGTAGATACAGAGAACTCAAAGGCTCGCAAAGACACACACATGTGAATAAATAGCTGTCGTTATGACCGTTCCCTCTCTGCAGACAGAACACTGTGACGTTATCATCTGAACTAGCATTTTCATAAGTTATCATTTAAAGGAACCAGCCAGTCCTGTTCACCCTACCCTCTTTGCTTGGGTACAAGACAAATGAAATCGTGGGTGATGACAGCAGCAAAAATGGGGTCAGACATTTTAGTATATGCAACAGTCTGGGCGTACTGATGGGGCTTGTAATGTATTTCTAGAGCACAGACAATCTTTAGGCATTAACACAAAGTCAAGATTTAGATCTTGAGGGCAATCTTACCCTTCACACAGTTTCACTCTGTTCCTGACACCTCACTTTCAGGAGTCATCTAGGGCTCTGATTTTCCCCAGGTAGCAGGACTCATTCCACCGTGGGTCAGCAGTGGGTAGTGGAGCTGGGAACGGAGTCACTGGGGTGAGGGAAGGAGGAATTCCTTGACTTGTGAGAGAGCCATGATTCCTACCCAGAGGGAAATACACTTTTCTTCATTTTTTCAAGGCACTTAATAAAAAACCACATAAACTACTGTGTGTGTGTGTGTGTGTGTGTGTGTGTCTGTGTAAGTGGCACATATGTATGAATAAGAGAGAAGTCTTCCTGAGGTTGAAGCAGTGTGGTGAATTACTTCATCCGCAGTGCTTGAAAACTTGTGGATAGCAGTAACTTCATGCATGAGCTTGCATTCACACCCCTGCCAGGATGGGGCCTTCCCACAAGAAATCAGTGTTATCAGCCTATCAAGGAGACTCATTCAGCCAATTGTCTCTATCCACATCGCTCAGTTTTCCCAACACAGGCTGGGTTTCTCTTTCCTTCTCCTTTGCTCTTGTTTTCCTCTAGTGGTCAGGAGGAAATTACCACCAATCCGATTTACTGGGAGAGACATACAAAATCGCTCTTTCTCTCATTGTGTGCGTGTTTATGTGTGGGTGTGCATGAGTGTGCTGTGTACATATGTGAATATATGTATATGTTGTAGAAGAACAAATAGGAAGAAAAAGAAAAGGCAAAGCCACGATCAGAGGCCCCACAAAGGGACACTCCACAGCCACAGACTCTGGGTCTAGATTAAGGAATGGCCCTCTGTCATAAAAGCATTTTAAGGCTTGTCTGTGTCTAACCATAGAGTGTGTCTATGGATTCTGGTGTATGAAGTCTCTGTTCTGGTTGACTTTAAATTGTAGATAAGAAAGAATTGTTCAAGCTGACCCTAAAATGGCAATCTTCCCCTGGATTAAAAAAAGTTAAAGGCAATAACATCCTACTTCAATATACTAGGACTGAAATCGCAGCTCCTAGGGCAGGCTAGCAGAATCTGAACACACCCCAGCAAGGCTCTTGAATTGTGAGACCATCCAAGGGCGAGCTAAGCTGAGCGGCTCTTGTTTCTTAAGTTTTGTTTCTCAAGATGGAAGAGCTGGAAAGACCCTTCGTTTTTCAAGTGTGGATTAAAAAGAGGAGGGGAATCAGGATCCTCTCTTCACTTCTCCACTGCCTAAGCCATTCACTTCTGCCTCTTTGAGTTGCTCACAGACCAACAAGATAAAACATAACAACACAATCATAATCATAATGAACCCACAAATGAAATAGAACTGTGACTCCATAGAGATGCACTCCTGTCTGTCCCAGCAGAGAACACGGTCCTGTTCCTGCACTACCTTGGCCACCATAGTCCTTGGTGGACAGTAATTCCCCCCTCACAGCTGCATCTCATTCTTTCCCTAGACTGGCCTGTCTGTTCTGTCCATACCTTCAGTATTCTGGATCGGTTTGATTGAGATTATGGCATTCAGTTTCCAAAGGGGAAAAAAATGTACTCTTCACTAGCCCCGTTTGCTGGAATGAAATGTCAGAAGCGATTCGAGTGTGATCTGTCATGCCTCTGAGCAGCACTTCTGATGGTTCATCTTGACCTTGTGCTTGAGGCCATCGTAGAGCTCAAAATTGTAGTTTTCCAGAGTGGTGCAGCTGCGGGAACTCAGGCCGGAGTAGGAGCAGGTACAGTAGAGGAGAAGCCCAGCACAGGTGGCCCCCAACAGGACGCCCAGCGAGCTCATGGCGATGATGGTGATGAGGATGGGATCCAGTGTGTACAGCCAGCTCTTTTCTTTGCCAGATGAGGGGCCATCAGCCCCTGAGGCCGAGGAAGAAGAGTTGCCCCAGTCTCCGTCATACTCATCTATGGCACAAAATACAAAAGATTGTAGGCGCGGAGACGTAACTGAGGCTCCCCAGCCCGAGTCACTTTGGAACTCAGCAGTGAGCAGTAAGCACTTGGGAAGTTTGCTGTGTCATTTGGGGCCTGTGATCTCTTCTCTGACTGTGCTCTCATATGTAAAGTGAAGACAGAGATAAAACAACCTTGGGATTAGGTGAACCAAAAATTGTCAAGTGCTGGCTCATTGTAAGTACAGCCTCTATCTATCTATCTATCTATCTATCTATCTATCTATCTATCTATTTTTCTATCATCTATCTATCATCTATCTATTTATCTGTCACCTATCAATCATCTATCTATGATATCATTTTATTTACTTATAAAGGGTATCCTAGACTGGCCTTGAACTTGCCTGTACTTTGTGAATGGTGGGATCACAGACATGCACCACCACACTCAGTTTTAAGTATGTTAAGGTTCAAACTCAGGGCTCCACACACGCTAGGAAAACACTTAGATGACTGAACTACACCCCAGCTCCTATATATTTGATCTTTGAGATGGTGATTTAGTTGGTACTTGTCCAAGATGCATGAGGTCCTAAATTCAATCCCCAGTACCACAGAATAAATACATAAATAGAAATAACTGATGATTAAGTAAAGTGACTTCCATTACACAGTTCAGATTTTTGTTGTTTTGTTTGCTTTTGCTGGTTACAAACAAATCCAGAATGCTAAGACGCTAAGCAGGTGTACCACTACTCTGCTGTGTCTTCCACACTCAGGGTTTTGCAGATAACTCAGGACCACTCTGGATGGCCATGCATCTCAGGCACACTTCTCTGTGCCTTCTTATCTCTCACTTCCAAATGCCTCCAGTTAAATCAAAGGACAGGTGGAGGTTGTTTCATCCCATGAGTCTCTCTGCTTAGCATCCTGGCCATGTGAGTAGCATGTTCTCTTTCTAGCCCGCAGCCCTCCCTGGACAGGTATACTTTATTGGCACAGGATAAACTGGCCTAAACTGTTTGTCTTTAACTTGAAATCCTTAGAACTTTATTAGAATGCGATCTTACTGGGAACCAAGACATTTGCTGTGGCAATAAGAAGAGGCCATTAGGCTGGGCCCTAACCCAATCTGACTGGTACTTTATCAAGAGGGAGAATGTAGACTCAAGTAAATACAGAAATGCAGAAACCAGGGAGAAAGAGGGATAAGAGGCAGAAGGGGGAGATGGAGGGAGGGATGGAGGGAGGGATGGAGGGAAGGATGGAGGGAAGGATGGAGGGAGGGATGGAGGGAAGGATGGGGGAGGGATGGAGGGAGGGATGGAGGGAGGGAGAGCCTCATAGCTTTCAGAAGGAACCAGCCTTGTCTGTACCTTCTTCACCTAAGACAAGTCTCCAAAACAGTAAGAAAATAAATTTTTGTGGGTGAGGCAACCCCCACAGAAACACCTGGCTTGTGGCCTTGCCATCACCTTAGGAAAAGAACATCCTTACATGTCTGGTGTAGGAGCAAGGCATGATTGTGCACAAGACCTTGAGGTCCCCTAAGAAGTCCAAGAGAGCCAAGCAGTGCTGGTACACGCCTTTAATTCCAGCATTCAGGAGGCAGAGGCAGGTGGATTTCTGAGTTTGAGGTCAGCCTGCTCTACAGAGCAAGTTCCAGAACAGGCTCCAAAACTAAACAGAGAAAGCCTGTCTTGGAAAAAAATAAAAAGTCTAAGAGGAAATGAGAGAGGTATTACATTTTTGTTAGTAGGTGCTGCAATTGAGGATTATTGGGAGACCAGGTAACTCACCCCGCAGTCAGCAAGCATTTAAAGGGCCAGCCCCCCTGCTCGATCTACTGCAGGCTCCCATGTTGGCGAGTTGTGCACTTTTGCCCATAAAAGGAGAGTTAGAGTTGTTTTTTTATAGGGAGAGATCCTGCAGCTGGCTGACAAGGTGATGTTTGGGTTTGTCGCTCCAGTTTCTATAACTACGTTTGAGCTCGACGTTTCTGATTAAGGTCAGGTTAAAAGCAACTGCTCAGAAACTATTCAGTCTTGGTGTGAAGATGTTCTGTGAGTGGGGTGTTATGGTTAAGGCTCTCACAGATCAGACCTGGCTCTGACAAAAACCCAGGAGACCTTTACCACTGAGTTGAAGGTAGAAATTCCATGTTTGCCTTCCTTCCTCCAGGACTCTTGAATTAGACTCTAGAAGTATGCATTTGAAATGCAAAAACAGAGCTTGGAATAAGTGTAAAAATATGAGGTGGGTAGTGTGAAGCAAACCCTTCAGTTTTCAATAAGCAAGATCTGGCGTCTTGGATAGTATGACACAGTTTCCCTGAAAGCGGTGGAATGAGCAGCCCATGCTAGCCTGAGACTGTTCATGGTCAGATCATTCACTCAGGCCTCTCTGTGGAGGAGGTCAGAAAAGGTCAATCGGTGAGAGGAGAGAGGGGCTCACTTTACACCTATATAGGGTTTATCCAGATTTGAAGTCTATCAATACAGAAAGCTGCTTGAAATGGAGGCCTGTTTCGGATTATGCCAAGGGAATCCGATAAACTTTCTAAACCTGGAGATTTGACCTTGACAAGGTAATTAATGGTTTGTTTCTTTGTTCTTCCCTGGGTTCTTTTCACTTATATTTCTGACTGATAGTTCTAAAATCTGGTCTTCCACTAGCCAGAGCATTAGTTTTGTTGACGTTTTTATAACCAAAGTTGAATTTCATGATTATCTGTTAAATCATAGTGATACCCACCATCAATTTCATCTTCATAGCCCTCTCCCCCATGGATTTCTGGGATGTCCACTAGTAAAATAAAGAGAAAAAGGAAAACAAACAAAGGAAATTATCACAAGTTTTGTTACCACACCTAAAAGATGAAAAGTCAACCCCCTATGAGTCTGACTTCCCATTGCGGTGGGATTCTAGAGAGCCACACACTGTAGGTAGCTTAGCATGCATGTTGCTGTCCAGCAAAGGAGCTTCCTTTCAACAATAACCAGAAAAGCAAACTAAGGAAGGTCAGACCTTTAGTAATTAGTAGCCTCTATTGCTTGTATTTTCATAACTGTTATTCATTACCAGATGAGGTTTGGGATTCAGTAAGGCCCTTAGTTCCTATGTGCATCCCCAGACACCATAACAAGGACAAACATTTGGTGTAGTAAACTAAATCTCCTCATATTCATGAATCTAAGTAGACATAAAGGGCTAGAGTCATGTTCCTCTACATTTCAATAATCATATGGCAATTGAAGGAAGTCATATTTCATCATCGGATGTTTAAAGATAAAAGAAAGAACTTGAAATGGCTAGAAATGTCTTGCTTATCAGCATTGTGTATCAGGGATCTTCACCTTGACCATGAACTGAACTGAGGATGAATTCATCACTGTCACCCTTAAAAATCTACTCATTTTCAATCATATTAAAAGTCTTCTTCATTTCTGGCTAGAGTGCTAAAGCATGTCCACATCCCTGCAGCATCTAGAAAAGGACATGCAGAACAACCTGCCAAGATCCACTCCAAAGGACCAATGCCATGTGGCATGAGTTCGCTACAAATCCAGCCCATTCCTGGCATGATTTTAGCATAGCAACTGGCACCTACAGGCCATGCCAGCTTTCCTACCTCAATGCCCATCTCCTGTATTATTCTCCAGGCCCCCACAAAGCAGGCTGTTTCTTTGGAATGAAGGTGTAAACATGATTCAACAAGAGGCAGGTGGTGTCTGTCACAGGGATCATACCGAGCTTGTGAAAGTCAACCCAGGCTTTCTTAAAAATAGGATTATATATATATATATATGTATATATATATATTTAAAATTAAGAACATGAAGAAAGCTCACATTTCTGACAATTATCACTTTGATGGGATGCTCATATGCCTTAGCATCTTCATGGTTAGAAGATACAGAATATTGTATATATATAATATGTGAACCAGACTAGGGCAAGGACCATGGGGTTCTTAATAGGGACTTCTGGATCAAACCCTGCTTGCTTTAGGTGTTTTGTTTTTGTCAAAGACAAGAAAAATTCTCAGAGGCTGGAATGTTACCTTGCTCCTTCTCACACCCTAGAAAAGAAGACCAAGGTCACCACTGATCACAGACTAGAAAGGGGTGGATGGGAGGCTGCGTTGCTCTTGAGAGGATAAGGGTAAATGGATGGCAGTGATTGTGTGGATATTTTTTCCCTAGGACAGTTGTCTCCAGAGGCAGAGGACTGGAAAAGATGGCTTCCTAAGGTTTGGCCCATTTCTAAATTTCAATGGAATCGATTGCTCAGCCCCAGCTGAGATTCTGCACCTGGAGAATCAAAGGCCACTTAAGGTAACGAACACTTCAGTGGCTTAACTCTGCTCTTAGAGTAATCACTGATCCCAGGAATTTGGGTGAGTGGGAAGGGGGTCAAGGAAAGGATAAATTAATCATCATTTTCAAAAGCCCATCTGTTCGCCAAGCCTTAAAGAGAGAACAGCACACTGGGGAAAACCCAAATAAAAGAAACATTTGTACAAAAAGCAATTTACTTTGATAGCAATTTCTCTAGTCCCTTTGCTCATGTTCTTGATATCTGTATTTGATTAAGAGATTTTTCTCTCAGAAGCCTCTTTGCTCTTCCCTGGCCCTTTGCCTTTTCAGTCGAGCCCATGAGATAAACCTAGGGATGCTTTTGTTTATTCAGTTTTTAGGATGCAGGCAGGATGAAGGTGATTGATCCAGGGAGGTTCTAGAATTTTGGCAAAGACAAGTAAGAGCGGGAGGCCAGTTGGGCTACAAAGTCCAGAGGGAGGGGTCCTGGCTTCTCAACGAGACAGAAAGAAGGATGAGTTGGAGCTCCAGGCAGGCAGGGAGGTAGCAGCTGTGTGGGAGGAAGAAATGTCAGCCTGAGGATGCTGTGCCAGCTGAGGAACTGAGGACAGGTTGGAGATGACAAGGATTTAGAATCTAGTCACAATGGGACAACACATGGAGAGGATGATCCAAAACTGTATTAGTGGTAAGGTATGTTTGCGAGTGTAAGGCAGGCTGGAGAGGGGAAAGTGAGCCGCATCTCACAGCAGTACAGTCAGGAAGAGACCTCAGCACCTCCAGGACTTGCACTTTTAACCTCTGTGCTCTCATGACCCTGTTTTCTTTTTGGTCCCTGTGTGGATTCAGTCGCAGGCCAGTCTGACTGCAAAGCCTAATTGCTAATTCTCAAGCCTAGTGCAGTGGCTGCCCTGCCCACTTGGTCACTCAAACCATGCTGGACCAACACAGACTGATGAGATTTGTTCAATTTCTTTGAGTGGGCAGGACACTGCATTGCCACCCCATCTCTACTGCTCTATCCTTGTGTGTGTGTGTGTGTGTGTGTGTGTGTGTGTGTGTGTGTGTGTGTGTGCGTGCGCGCGCGCTCGTGCACATAGAGGCAAAAGGATAACCTCAAATATCGTCCTCAGATACTATCCACCTTATTTTTTTGTTGTTTGTTTTTTGAGACTGTTAGCTTAGAACTTTCCAATTCAGTAAGCCAGTGATCCCTATGATGGGCCAGTGAGTCCCATGGCTGGCCAGTGCACTGGAGAGATCTGCCTCTACCTATCCAATGCTGGGATTATAAGCATGTATATCACATTTTGCATTTTTATATGAGTTCTGTAGATAGAGCTCAGGTTGGCACTTTGATACCAACTGAGTCATTGTTCCAACCTCTCTACTCTGTTCCTCATAAAGCAAGCATGCTCCTTAGCTGGGGTCCCAGATGCCAAGATGTGCAACCTCCAGCCACTTAGCTGGATCCCTGGTTCATCACTTTGCTGGTAACTTCTAAGGACTTCTTGTTTGTCATCTGAAGTCTGAAGTTTTGAGATTTCCATGATGGGCATCACTCAGAAAGAGGAGGCTAAATTACATTGTGTTTCAATGAAGTCTTGACTAAACCATGAACCAACCATTGCATATAAAGAGGGTTCACTTGGTGTCTGGAGACCACACTGGAATTTGGGGAATAAAGATGTATGGATGGGTATCTACCATTAAGATTCTTCAGTATAGCTGAGAAACAAGGACTCTCAGACCCAGAAGAGGAAGGGGAAAATAAGGCATTTGGAAAGGGGATTTCACAGTGCTGCTCAGTTCAGGGGAGGGATTATGAAGCTGGGCAACTGTTAGCAAGGAATAGGGAGGAGGGTACTTCAGCATTCAGGCTACTGCAAGGTGAGCATGGGGACATTCTATGCTAGGCTTGGGGACATTCTGTACTGAGCTTGGGGACATTCTATGCTGGGCTTGGGAATATTCTATGCTGGGCTTGGAGACATTCTATGCTGGGTTTGGGGATATTCTATGCTGGGCTTGGAGACATTCTATGCTGGGCTTGGGAATATTCTATGCTGGGCTTGGAGACATTCTATGCTGGGCTTGGGGATATTCTATGCTGGGCTTGGAGACATTCTATGCTGGGCTTGGGGATATTCTATGCTGGGCTTGGAGACATTCTATGCTTCATTCATTTAACTGTCAGGATCGCCATCTGAGCCTTTTCACCACACACTCGTCTCTTGGCTTTTTGGGTTACATTTCCCCATGACTCACACATCTCCCACCTTGCATTTATCTACTAGTAGGCAGACCTGCCTGCTGTCCACTGCTGAAGACCAGTGCAGAAAGAAGAGACAAACCCAGATGATGGAGAGGGATTAGACACAGCTTTCGGAAACCAAGTTGGCAGAGTTGTCAACCATTTTAAAATGAAAACAACCCAACTAACAAAACCCTGGCCACTTTTGAAATGGAAATCTGAGGCTCAAGAGTCACCTTGTTTTCCCGGTGTCCCTTTATGAGACAAAATTCTTGGCTATTTCCTGCTATGCTGTTTACAGAATAAGAGACACAGTAGCAAGCTACTAAAACCTCTCTGGACTGTTCCAGGAACTCCCTCCCCACACCCCCCCTCCCCCAGAAGAGTCAAGCATGGCGATATCCTGGTCAGCAGATTGTAACACTACAGCACAAATGGTTAGCAGCCACACCCACTTACAAAGCAGCCACACCCACTTTGGAAAGTTTTTCTCCCCTTAGGGAGCCTGGAAGACTGCCTGGTACTGTCAGACCACACATGCTAGTCAGGGAAACACCCCCCTTGACCCTGCAACCTGCAGCTGGGAAACCCCCAGCAACCTTGATTAAGCTCTCCAGTAAGAATTCTTGCTCTCACTCCCTTGATATCCCTGTCCACATTATAATTCTTTGGGGCTTATCACTCCTGTCTTCATTAGTCTGCCTTTCTGTAGTTTCTCTCAGTTTCCATCTTCAGTTCCGCCACTTGTTATGCTGTGCTCTACTGTGAGCGTATGGACAGTGTTCTGTGTACTTCCTGAATCGTAAAAGGAACTTCACAAGATTGCCAGGGGAAGGGGCAGTCTGCTTCAAACCACTGGCTGCTTTTAGATAAATAATTTAACACAGTCTGTCCCTGGGTCACTTGCATGTGATCATTTCAGAACACTGATGCGCATTGATTTTCCTCACTGAGTCACTTCCAGAACAACTCTGAGCCAAGAGACCAGGCTTGCCACCCAGAGTGTAGGGCAAAGTTGGCATAGCGTTGGTCTGTACCCGAACAGAGGCAGCATGGGGCATAGAGGAGCATGGGCCCAGAAGCAGATGCCCCTGTCTCAATTTGGTCCTAGATGCCAGCACTCCTGCCTATCTTGACCCGCCTGAGTTTATTCTGCACATTTGTTTTTCCTTAGCAATATTTACTAAGGAAATTGTGTGTGTGTGTGAGAGTGTGCATGTCACATGTGTGTGAGTACCTACAGAAGCCAGTTGGATCACCTGGAGCTGGAGGTACAGGTGGTTGTGAGCTAATCATCTACAGGAATAGAACACCCTCTTAACCACTGAGCTTGCCATCTGCTTTTCTGATGAGGGAATGCACAAGGAGACTTCTAAACACAAAAGCCCTGTCATCCCATAATACTCACTGACGGTCCCTTACGCTAGTCTTGTCCTTTTGGAAATCATTGCGAAGAACATGAAAAACAAAGCATCAAGAGTCACCAAGTTCCACTTTCCCACACTTGCTTGTCTGACTTAGGAACTAGTGCTCTTCACTGTAGACTCAGGGTAATAAAATGGGTACTGTGTGGACCTCATCTCAATCTTTTTTCTTCTTTCTCTTTTTTCTTTATTGTTTTTAGAAAATCAATATCAAACTTTATATAAAAAAGCAAAACATGCAGGATAGCTTAAAAAAAACATACAGTAATAAAACTTCTCTTTTCTCTAGAATACATGAAACATAAAATATAAAATCTATAGCTCCCCCAGGCAGGTTAGGCTCAGCTACAGATGAAGAAAGCACAGTAGGTCACAGCTAATGCCCACGGATGCACTATGGCCACCACAAATTTCTGCTAAGCAACCCTTCTACAGTCAAACCAGAAGGTTTTTGGTGTGTGTGCGCACGCGCGCTCGCGCGCACGTGTGTGTGTGTGTGTGTGTGTGTGTGTGTGTGTGTGTGTGTGTGAAATCACTTTATTCACCCACCATCTTTAAATGAAATAATGTTTTTGCTTAAAGTCCACTACTGGAGATGAATGATAATATTTACAGAAAGCTAGTCTTGATGCCTACTGAAATGCTAAAATTCAACTGCTTTTGAAGAAATCTACAGGGAACCTCTGACTGCTTCATTTCTGCAGGTACCAAGCATCATCACTTTTCAGGTACCAAGTATCCTCACTTCTCAGGTACCAAGCATCATCACTTCTCAGGTATCAAGCATCCTTACTTCTCAGGTATCAAGCATCCTCACTTCTCAGGTACCAAGCATCCTCACTTCTCAGGTACCAAGCATAATCACTTCTCAGGTACCAAGTGTCATCACTTCCCAGGTACCAAGCATCATCACTTCCCAGGTACCAAGCATCCTCGCTTCTCAGGTACCAAGCCTCCTCACTTCTCAGATACCAAGCATCATCACTTCTCAGACACCAAGCATCATCGCTTCTCAGGTACCAAGCCTCCTCACTTCTCAGATACCAAGCATCCTCGATTCTCAGGTACCAAGCATCATCACTTCTCTTGTACAGATAAAGAGAATGGAGGAAAGTAGAGGGATGCAGGGAGCCACTGAACAAAAGCACAAGACTGAGAGCAAGCTACAGATTTTCAACACCTTGTTTGCAGCCTGTGAGTTATTTGGGATACTCTCTTGGCTGCTTAGAGCCCTTGTTGGATTTGATTTTAAGTTCCCGAAGCCCCCGAGCCAGCTAAATCAATGGGTCATTCAGGTGGAAGTCGCCTTCAAAAAATTCTCTCAGGCATTCTGTTCTATTTTTTCTCCCAGCAGGAAACATAATACTGAGATCTCAATAAACCAGAAATAATGGAGGGCTAAGGAGATATTTCTTGGCACTTCAAAATGTTTAATTTGGTTTAGCATTTAGCATTGGCTGAGGATTCTCCCTCCCCACCACACTTAATTTCCCTAATTCAGTGTGCTCATCCCCAGCTGCAGTGAGGAGCCAGAAGTTCAAATGTTGATAGAGACTTTGCCAAATACGAGTTAGAAAGTCGGGCTACTTGAGAGCTGTTCATCTCTTGCTGGGTTTGGCCTGAGTTTAGAACTCTCCCCCCACCAAGATCCTTTAGCACTGATTTCTATCTTTCAGGATGCAGTCAAACATATGGAGGGTCACAGGAAAATCAGTTTTTGAAATTTTTCCATGTGATTTCCATTAGAAAAAGACAAAGGGGGTCGGTATGTGATCACTGGGGAGTCTGATCTTGCAATAATTATTTTTTATTAATTTTTAGTTAAAAACGAGGAAAAAACCTAAAAAGATTTGGAAATATTAACTGCAAACAAGAAGGTTGTGAAATGACCTACTAATACATTCAAGCATGGAGGCAGATGAACAGCTGGGGCCAGGAAGGCTCCACCGAGCCTCAACAATTGCATGAGAGAAAAATGTAGCCCGAGAAATGTTTGACTATAATATAGATGTGCTTATAAGACAGGGGAAAAATTCTGGAATTTATTTATTTATTTATTTTAACCAACTGAGTCTTTGAAAAACCAGATACTTTCCAACCCCCAAAGTAGGTGCGTCAACAAGCAATTGGCTCTCTGTACTTTTTGTTGGCTAGTTTTTATGAAGAAATGACAGTGGGGAAGACACAGAGAATCCCAGGAGGAAGGTGCTGTACCTCTCTCCATGCATTCCTAGAGATGTAAAGGAAAAGAATTCTGCTAAATTTATATGCCAGAGATTTTTTTCCCTAGTGGGACTTTTGACATTTCTTACATCCCAAAGTCCCAGCAATCAAGTGATGTTATGCCAGTCAGTATGTCATCACAGGGATCAAATGCAAAGGCCTCAGTGGAACAAATAAGGAGCGGGGTGTTTGCTTTGCCTTATGGTTCCAGCAGCCACTCGATCCCATTTCTGTGGGCTCTCAAGGAGGCAGAACATGGCAAGAAGGGAAAGGCAGAGCAAAGGTGTTCACCTCATGGTAGCCATTGGGAAGGAGAGAGAGAGAGAGAGAGAGAGAGAGAGAGAGAGAGAGAGAGAGAGAGAGAGAGAGAAAGAGAGAGAGGTGAAGGACGGGGTACACCCTTCAGGGATACACCCCCAGTGATTCACTTTCTCCAGCCACACCCCATATTCTACTAGCCTGTTCGGTGTTTACCTATCAGTGTCTTAACTCATTGGTAAGTCAATGCCCTAGTGACAGTCAATCATCCCTTTACCAACTCTGGATTAAGCCTTCAGCTCATGAGTCTTTGGGGAAAATTTTATTACCCAAACAATAAAAGTGAACATACAAGAAACATCACTCAGAAGAAGTCTTGTGGTTGGTACAATGCTGGTCAAGGAGAAAAGACAGAGTTGAAGAATCAAAACTGATATCAACTTCCAGTGTAAAAGTGAGCATTTTCTAGAAGGCCAACAAATTCTACCACTCTGTTCCCATGAATGTCACCAAGAAAATTCACTATACTTACGAGCTGGACAGTGCTTATATATTCTTATAAGCAAGAATGAATTACTAATAATACAGTTTTACAGAGGCCAAAAAGGTGTCATTTTCAATCATTCACAAGATAAATTTCTCCAGCTTCTTGGTGCTGGTTGAAGACTATAATCTCAACAGAAAGATGCTGTTGGCTTTAGATTTGTCTTTTCACAAATCTTTAGATTTGTCTTTCTCCCTTTGGAGAAAATATCATTTAAATACTTGAGTAAAAGACTCTTACCTATGATTTTTTTCTGAGAGAAGGTGTTGGAAGAAGAATGGTAGAGGAAAATTATAAAGATACCAGGAAAAAGAAATCATCAAGTCAGGGGAAGGGTAGAGTCTGAAGATGAACTGTACTTGATCAAAAGGTAAGAGTGAAGATCTGGTCCTCCTTGGGGGAAGTAAATGGGCACTGTGGCCTTACCTAGAATTTTAGACCCTGGAAAGGATGATGGGCCATATTTCTGGATAAAAGCAATTGAGAGGTGAATAGTAGCCTCTCCAAATCATTATACTCCTTCTACTAGTCTTTGATATTGTAAGGAAATACAAAAGATAAAAAGTAACCTTGGTGCTAAAATGTATTTCAATAACTAGCAGACCCTCAGCGGATAGAATTTTGGTCAGGGACACATCTAGCTCAAAGGGCTTTGCATACTCCAATTATCATTGGAGCTGGTAGCTCTCCAGCAAGTTGCAGAGTTGTGTTCACATCTGGATTGGAGTCTTTATTTTGGGTAATGATAATGATATTGAAAGGGATCAAGTGTACAGCATTGCACAGAGAAGCCAAGAGAAGATACTGTGTGCAGGCCTTGGCATTTTGGTATTGGGAGCCTACCATGTCCCACACTGGGCCTCCTTCATTTCCCGAGTCATATGCTCAGCTTGAATGCCCAAGAGAAAGGGGTCCTAGATCTTTTGCAGATAAGAAAAAGCCCACAATGCACATATATGGCCCTAGACCTTCTTCCCTATGCTCAGAGCTACTGTGATAATACTATGACTCTCTTTTCTCACATACAATGGAACACAAGGCAGTGCTCTTGTTAGAAATGGTGTTTTGGACTCAGGTCTCCTGGCTTCTCCTCCTGCTGCTATTTCTTGCTTGAGCTTTGTGGGATAAACAGATTTGCCTACATTTCAAGCCATCCCACCAGAGAACAACCCTGCTGCCAATGTCTTTCCTTTATTGCCAAAGCCCTGAGCCTCCTTGGAAGAAAGATGAGTGACTCCTCTAAGTCCGTACTTTCTTCCTCTCAGGGCATCCCACCTCTTCTGGGGGGCTCTAGGATTTGAGACTTCTTCTTGGTATGTGGGTCTACCTGAAGGTGCTGGAATCATTTGGTGTGCAGTACAATGTTGTGCAATGACCTTAAAGGATATTTTTACATGAATTTTTTAGTAGAAAACATAAATAAATAACAACAAGGCTCAGCACAGTCGCTCTTTGCAGAAGCCAAGCAGAACTCATTAATCATGGACAATAGGACTCTTTGCTCAACCCAGGGACAGAATCAGCCTGGGTCACAGCTGCCACTTTCAGACTGGACTGTATTATCCACAACCTGGTGGCTAAGGAATATTTTAAAGTTCTAGAGACATATTCTCTGAGTTTCAAATTTATAAAAACTGTCTAAAGTCTTCTGTAGCAAGGATTGTGCCTACTTTAGAGAGAATTCCAAAGATCAGATGTTCTGTGCAAATATGGGAGAGGATCCATATCCATGGGGTTCCTAGTTTCTGCAACTCTCCTACATGAAAACAGCTTTGCTTATAGTTATCTTTTGCTATTTATCTGCAATGTTTATTAAAATGCAAACAGAAGAGGCAGACTTAAATAAAAACCATGGTACATTAACACAATATGGCAGAAATGAGGTGGGGAGCAAACCTGACCATTGGTACCAAAGAATCTTCAAGGTGTCTCATGAACAGAAACAGGTTGTCTAGGCACAAGAAGAGTGCTATGATAGTATAGTATAAAACAAAAGGAAATCCAGCTAAACCAAACTACATAGTTTGACACAAAATTGTGTGCTTATAAAGGTATAAAGAGATGGCTTTAAATCATCTTTGTGATCACTTCTGGAGAGGAGACTGGGGTTGGTCAACAATAAAGTGAATAAACTGTCTTTTATGTATTATTGTACTTTTTGAAAGGTAGCCATATATACTTGGAGAGAGAGAGAGAGAGAGAGAGAGAGAGAGAGAGAGAGAGAGAGAGAGAGAGACCCACCAGTTACCATCTGAAAAGTTCCCTTAACAACCTTGTTTGGTGTCAATAACCACCCTAGCAGAAACCACCATGGGAAGGTGTTTCCCCACCCAACACCCAGCCCAGTTCCTGGTCTATCTCATGATGCTTCTCATTTCTCAGTTCAGTGCCCATGGGAATTTACATTAGATTATCATTAACTATTTATAATTACTTCTTGTGGCTCTTCAAGGTCGTAGCAGGCAATGGCATTCCCCAGAAGAAAGAAGATATTTGTGAGTCTTTTGTCCATAGGATTTGGGGCAGAAGTAGCTTCTGCCGGTCACCTAAAGCCTCTAGATTTGTCAGCCCCTCCCTATCTTGCTAACTGTGTTCTGCTCTGTGGAGAGTTCCTAAAGCCTGTAGCATTCCAGTTAGGATTGGTGCCATATAGAATAGCCCAAGGGGTCAGTGAAAACATACCCCAGCAGTGACTATGGTCCAATGATTTCTAAGGGAGTAGATTTCTGGTTGCAGTTGACCTCAGCACAAACTCCTGTGCACCTGACGGAACTGACTTTAATTAAACCCTGTACCACTTCTAGTTTCTAACTTCTTAGTACAACACACACACTCACACCCTCACCCCCACCCCCGCTGATTTTAAGATAATCATCGGGTTTCCCCTCTCCCCTCCTTTCTCTCTGGATGGATTTGTTTTGTGTTTCCTTTGGGCCATCACTGAAGTGGATGAAAGGCAAATTATAGCTGTCAGAGCCCCAGTGCCCCGCACAATTAAAGAGAGAAACAACAGCAAGAAAGCCAAGCCCACACCTATCGGTCTGCAGTTTGCCTCAGATGTGCAGCCTGCAGACAAATCAAAACTTTCAAATGAACCTCTTTTCATCACAGATTACAAAAGGCCCCTGTTTGTGCAAAACAACCACACAGTCAGTGAGGACCTCCACCCGCTGTCATGGCTGGGCTTTGGTGGGCTGGGCTGGGAGGGCAGTGCTGAAGCAAGACTGGCCCTTTAAGTCACAGCAAAGGCCCAGGAAGGAGCAAACACAGACTTCAACATCTGCAATCTATGAATCACGGAAACATAATTTCTGTAACATTCACACTTGGACTAAGTCTGAAATACCTACAGGAATGTTTACTGGTAAAAAAAAGTGCTGTGAACACGTCTAAAATTGACTCCTGAAGGTTGTTATTCTCTCAGGGAGAAGGAGAAAGAGTACCCCCCAAATAAGTCTTGGCCCCAGAGTCAAGCAGGACTACTTCCCAAAGTGGCTCCAAACCTGTTAACCATGCCAACGAAACGTAAGATCTTACTAATTCAATTCAGCCTAGCATGTATGGTCCTAGGTCATCGAAGGCAAATGTGGAAGAGTCTGGGGCTTTGCTTGAAATAAACACATTGAGATGCTTCCCTTTTGCCTTTGTTAACAGGAACAGTTTTAGGCCAGCCAAATGTTACTTAGACAAAATGGATAATTGTGCTTGGCACGGTTAAAACAGGCTATGCTCTAATCATGGACATTCAACTCTATGTTCCTGCAGAGGACAGATAATGACATCTACCCTGAACCATCTGTACTGACAGCTTCCTGTGAGATCTGAAAAGCCAGGCCCCCTTTTGTAGTGTTAGGACAGGCTTTAGATCTGAGAAGTGCTGAATCCTAGGTCTAGGTTTCGAGAGGGCCTAGAAAATACCAAGACCCTGACAGAAAGAGGGCCCTTTGGGTAGGGTCTTTCTTTGCAAGACCATGTAGGATGATCATTCAGCCTCATAGAAAGAACTCTGGGGTGGCTGACTCTGTGAGGGAGAATGCAAATCTTCTTGTGACTAATTCTTGCCTCCTGTTGAGAGACTCATAGCCACTGGAAGTTACCTTTCTTAGGTATTTTTCCCTCTGAAATCTCCTTGAGATTCATATATCTACCACAACTATATCACTAACTATTCACAGAAGTAGACCAAACCAAACCAAACCACACGCACACAAAAAAACTTGTTGAATAAGATCAGACTCTTGAGTAAGTCTTCTTCAGCTCGAAGCTGTTATAGAATGTTGCTTTTATAAATGTTCATTCTGATAGCTCCAGGTTTACAGTGTCCATCCCATAATCTTCATTATCTGTCCAAAAATGAAATCCTGACCATCTGCGAGCCCTGAACATGCTAGAAGTTCCTGTTCCCTTTACTCCAGGGAAATCATTCATAAATTGGAGATCAGCGTCCCCCAGGAAGTAATGATTTGGTAGGTGTGGGACAAGAGGTTGCCCTTTCTTTTCTGAGGAAGGGCCGTGTCTCTGTGGAGCCAAGTAGAGCATGCACAGGAGCTGCACCTGCTCCCCCTGGGGCAGGTTGAAAGGAGATTCCAGTCTCCATGGATTTGCAGTCAAGAGAAATTTTGTGGAATCACATTGAGCAATTTAGCACTTAGCAACTTTCTCAAAATCCCATACCAATCATAAAAGTTGGCTCAGCTGCACAAATTGGATAAAAGTCCTAACAAGCAGTGGTGAAAACAGAAGAAAGGCTAGTACTAGGCTTCGAGAAGAGGCCCACCCTCCCTCCCACACAAATGCCCAGTAGTTCAGAAGTTGACATGTGAACTTTGGAGACATCACATTTTTTTTTTCCCAAAGCTTACACTTCAACTTTATTCTCACAAACAAAGAGCAGGAAAAAAAAAAAAAAAAAAACCTCAGCTGTTTGTATAAAAATATTATCCTTTTATTACATTCCACACAATACATTTTCAAATAGTTTTCAACATCCACAAGTTATTTTGACACACAGGCAACTGAGCAATGCAAGGGGTGTCACAGTTCTGGGGATGGGGATAAGAATCGGAAGTAAAAATCTTTAGGTTTTCTTGTTTTGTTGTTCTTTGGTAATTTTTGACCTTTTAGGTGTTCACTTGCCTGCTAATTTTTAGTTTAAAGATGGGGTGTCAACCTCAAAAATATTACTGGATTGCCTGTTCTGGTTTTAATCAGAAGCAGTGGAACGGGAAAGGATGGGTTTGTTTTCAGCACCCTGTTTTTGTCAATGGCAATGCTACATTTGTTTCCTTTCCTTTTTCTGCTTTCGCCAGCAATAGGTGACAGCAGCGGCTAGCTTACTCTCGAGGAAGGGTTCTTGTGACCTTTGGGAAGGTAAATTCTTCCCGCCCCATCTGGCCCTTCACCTCACTCAGGAGCTCTTTCACATTTTAGCAGATGGCATCACTGCTTTGTCTTCTGGGAAGCAATGCTGCACTGGAGCATGCATGCATTCATCTGCTCAGTCCAGTTTCCCCAAAAGAGAGTGATGCTTTCCTCCCCAACAGATATGAAATTTTGCTTTTTAAAGCAGCAAGGCATGGCGTTCTACACATAAGCTGATCCTTTATAAAATCCTATGAAAGATGCTGGAGTGGGGGAGGGGCAGGAGAGAGAGAGAGAGAGAGAGAGAGAGAGAGAGAGAGAGAACTTAAGCATGAATCTTAGCTTAAGGGTATCATAGGATTCAGCATCTTCTCATCTGTGACATGTACATGAAGATGATGCTGCCTGCATAGGGCATCGGGCGAGCAGAGAGCAAGTTCACAAGGGCCCCTGCCATCTTGCTTTTGCTATAGCAGTTGGATTTTCTGGCTGTGGTTTTCTGATGCCACCACAGGGCACCTGTAGGAATGTCAATCATTTGCAAGAAATGTCTTGCCCTAAGTGCTCAGCTAGAGGTGAATAATCCTGATGAAAAGCCCTTCCTTGGTGATGGGCACGGTTCTCTCAGCACCCAGGGCTGTTGTCCACCCTCTGCCCAGGCTTCCTCCTCCATCTCCAGTTGAGGTAGGACAGCTCAAAGCAGCCACGCTCTACCCTTCATCTTTTCTCTTCTTGGCAGGGCCGTTGCAGTTGAGACAGAGTGGCCCTTTGAAATAGAGTAAGAGTAGGAGACCCACATCCTTTCGGGAGGATGAAAGGGACCAGATGCAGAAGCTAAGAGTGTGTTAGAGGGAGGGGCCTAGCTGGCTAGGCTGAAAGAACGCTGAGCAGCTCTCTCCCAAGCAATTAGAAAAGCCATTAGTATTTTGTTCTTAGAAGGTGTCTGAAGGTGTATTTGAACAGTAAGCCATCTTGAGAGAATTAGACACTTCCCAAGAGGCTTTCTAGGTGAAAAGCAGAAAACAAATGTCTCCAAGACTGAGCCCTGGTATACCTGAAATCTTCAAATACACACTTTCTTGCAATAAAATTGTCTTTGTTACTTAATTCATCCTTTGCACAGTATCACTGGGCAACTGCTCACTAACATCCATCCCTGGGTATTGTTTGGGAAGAAAGAACAGGCAATGATGGGCATGCCTTTATCATGGCACCTTCTCTGCCCATGCTGCAGTATCTGCAGATGTCAGGCCAGCCCATCAGGCTAGATGCCATGAATGCTTTAAGGGGCAGCACATTGGTACAGTTCAGCAAATGACTCCTTTCAGATTTCTTGAAATATTTGACTAAATCAGGTGGACAGCTTTATCCCTCAGTAGCTATAGATTCAGGCACACATTAACACCATTAAAGAAAGCAAATAACATCCTTCCCCTCATATTTTTACAAATGCTATTACAATGACCAAAATAATACCAAAGAATACCTTTTCGTCAACCTCATCCCACATTAGGCTCAATGCACTGACGCCTTGGGGTGAGGAGGCTTTGCAAAGAGAGTCTTTCCATCTGCTCTTTTCTATTTCCCCAATTTAAACAGACTACTGAGCTGACACCATCCCAGGTGTGTTAGTCTTTATGACTTATTCCATGATTGGACCACCAGAGCTAAACGTTCATTATTAACTTTCTTCTTTTTTTTCTTTTATAAGGCAACATGAGACACATTTGCTTCAGGGCTGGACATAAGGATGGCTCCATGAACCCAATGGCTGTTATCTTGTGACTTCAAAGACACCGGGAGGGAGACAGAACAAGAGGGGGTCATGTCTGAGTCCACTGGAGGAACCATCCTCTCGGGTCAGGTGGGCTGGGGATGGGGATAAGGATGGGTACAGCCACATTGTATTCCACGTGGCCTATGTTTTTCTAGGTACCTGGAGATGACAATACAGCCAACAGAACCCAGCCAGATAGAGCTAGATAAGGCAACAAAAAAGCTTCAGTTTCTTCTCCAAGTAAACAAAATGTGTACAGTATATTATTTCCTTGTAAAATGTACCCCAGGAGAAGTAACAAAAGAGTGAGGGGACTCCTCTCTACACATACCCACACACTCCCCCCTCCACAGTGAGTCAGTCTCTCCTTCACACACACACACACACACACACACACACCACACCTCCACATGGGAGTGAACTGTGTACATACATACAGAACCAGACTCCCTTCAAGACACCTGGCAGCCTGCCCAGGAGAGGAGGGATGGGATAAGGCAAGGAGGGAGGAACACAAGGGGCCTGTCTCAGGAACAAAACCAACTGAGCCTTGGGTTGTGAAGTGTTTGGGGCGGATCTCCTCTGGGATTCCAGATGCAGCATTAGAGTTGAGTTTTGTTGGTTTAGAATCATGGGAAAGGAAAGGAAGGAAGGAAAGAAGGAAGGAAGGACGGAAAAAAGGAGAAGGGAGAAGGAAGGGATGGAGGGAAGAGAACAGAGAATAAAATAATGATAAGGAAAACAAACAAACAAAAAATATCAGAGCAAAGAGAAATGGAGGCTGAGGACCACAGAGAATGGTTGGGGTGGATAAGAGTGCTCAGGGTTGGGGACCCTGAGGAGAGCTGTCTGAGGGTTCACGCAGAGACTAGGCGAGGAGAAAAAAAAAGTGCAAAATCGAGGCAACGTGTTTGCAGTCTTTCTTGTTTGTTTGGGCGCTGTTGCTGCTTCGGCCCTCAGCAGTGCGAGCCCCGCTCTTGCTCTAGCTTAATGGTTAGGGTGGGCTCCACCGCCAGAGGGGCCCCGTTGGTGTAGTGGGAGGTTTTGTAGGTGATGGAGTGATCGGTCTTCTTGGCCGCATAGCGGAACCGGTGGTAGTGAAGCACCAAGGCCAGCGCGACGGAGACCAGCACCAGCACAGCGCCCCCGGCCGCCATAACGTAATACCAGTAGGCTGGGATGGGCTGCACCGGCACCGTGTCCACTGTGGGCTCGGTCCCTGGCGGGAGGGTGCCCCCTGGGGGAAAGACACAGAGAGTGTTGCTAGGCTGAGAGCATGCGGACTCATAATAAAAAAAAACTAAAAAAGAAATAACACAAAAGGAAAAGAAAGAAAGAGAGAGAGATAGAAAAAAACACACATGCGTTGGGAAATACAGCAGGGAACCAGGGACTCGGGTGATACTCGGCCTTCATATATTCCAAGCACTTTATAATGCTGCAACCTCTCCATTGGTCCCTTTATACATCAGGTACTTTAACCCATTCTACAGACGAGGAAACAGTCTCAGAGATGGTCCATTAACAGTGGCTGTTCACCTGTTAGCACATAAGCTTCAACCAAGAGTGCTACCCTTAGAAAGCCTTCTTAGCTATTTAGTCAGAATTACCTTACCACATGTAAAAGCGTTATAATTCTCTCTCTCTCTCTCTCTCTCTCTCTCTCTCTCTCTCTCTCTCTCTCTCTCTCTCTCTTGCACACAAACACACACTCACACAGGAAATGATGCTGCATTGACTGCTGGGATTCAGCTGGGTGAATTCTCCAAGTGGGTGGAAATGCCATATTTGGTGTGGCTGGCCAGAATTCTCAAACAATGTATTAATTAGGCTGGCTAGACTTGAAGGTAAATTCCACTTTGGTTTGCCAAGGCTACTGTGCCCATTGAGATCAGCTTGGTCTTGTCTAAACAGGTCAATTACTACTGTTAAGCAATGACTAACCTGTCTTTATTATTATTTTTAATTGGATGGAGGATTTTAAAAGGAGATTGGATGAGTAGTTGTAAGAAAAAAATATGAGCGCAAAACAATAAAGGAATGTGAGAGCTGGGGACACTGAATGTGTGAGGGCTAAGGAAAGAGGCTCATTCTTAACCATGGAAAAGAGAGCAGGGAGGAGATGCTGGGGGTGGGAGATCCAGAAGGCATCAGAGTTTACTGGCCAGCCTCTGGTTGCCATGGAGACACTATAGTAGAGTTAAGCTTAGGGTAACTCAGGGGAAAGGCTGGCTTGACTCCCACTCCATGCAAAACACTGCTACAACTTGATTCTCCCAAAGATTTATATCAAATGATAATCTGGCCCAGAAAGGGACCAAGGCGCTTTTGAGTTTGCCAAAGGCAGACATGATCTTTACTTCTGAAAAATGATGAATTCGTAACCTATGAGAAATGCTTCCCAAGTTGCTTATATCACATGCTGGTGGCCAAAAAAGATGCTTCCTTTACTTACAGGGTGTGTGGGAGAGGGAGGTGGTGCCTATTCACTCCTATTCTGTGTATTCAGAATCAAATCTTTGCTCACCCACTCAGACTGGGCCTGGCTACCCTTCCTGTCTTCCCTATGAGACTTCAAACTCCTGAATTAAAAGCGGGACTGATGTCTCCACTGAGGAATATATGCAGAGAAAGTGCCCTGTAAATGCCTTATGAAGCAACCACTGAACCAAATCCCAGTTTTCAGTGTTTTCCAGTTCCCATAGCCTGATTCCCAGAATGCCTTCTTTCATTTGGGGAATAGCTCATGTCTCCTTGGAATTGAGAGAAAAATTGGAGTATTTTTCTTGGAAAACTCTAATGAAGCCTGTCCATCTAGCTTGGAGTCATTACTTCCTTCAGTTTGGAGATCCCTTTCCATCAGGATGCAGTTTCATTAGTACCTGTAGGCCACCAGAAGTCCCACAGTGTTGGAAGAGCTTGGACAAAGACCAGCTCTTTAGCTTACCACTTAATACCCACATCTATATCCTCAGGGTGAAAAAGACCCCATTATCTCAAAATCTCAAAAAGACCCCTTAAAGGCTTCTTGCTTTATTCTTTGCCCCATGACTCCTTTTATTTTTCTTAAACTATTCTCATCATTTTTTTGTTTGTTATCTTGAGACAGGTTTTCACTTTGTAGCAGAGGCTAATCTGTGATGCATCATGTAGCCCAGGCTAGATTCAAACAACACCTATACCCCCCCCCTATCTCTATCTTAGCAAGTGGTGGGATTGCAGGAGTGAGCCACCACACCCAGTTAACACCTTCATTACTATGGCTTAAGAAAAGTAAATTCCCCTTCCCCCCAATAGAAATTCAAATTTCTATGAGAATTTTGCATAGAAACCAAGATAAAAAGAATGTAGTGTGCTGAATATGATTCCTTTAAGTGGCCAGCTTGCAAGTCACAGTCAGCTGATGTCAGCTCATGATTCAAATCACCAAGAGTGTCTGCTGCTTGGCAACCATCCTGCCACTGGATTTTCATGTGAGCTCACGAAGATGCCAGTAAATGACTAAGTGTACAGGTGGGCCCCGAGTTCATCAGAGCAGTCTTTCTTCTCTGGGAAAGAGTTCCTTAGCTGTGCCTCTGATTCTGGTTTGCTGCATTATGAGGACCATGCTCTAATGAGGTTGCATCTCACACATCAGAGAAAAGGCAGGTGGAGAACAGTTACAGCCATTCCTGGCCCTCCCCACCCCCCACCTCCTGGCCTCGGTATAGACGTTCACTGCTCAAAGAGCCAGAACTGGGGAGGAGGAAGCCTTAACGTTGAAAGTGCTTCTGATGATAGAAATAACTCGGAGCACAGAGGGAAGAGCTTCCTTCCTGTCATAAGAGGTTAAACCATAGCGTGGGGATTAGTATTCTGAATCAAATATGAGAGCCATAACCTCAGAGTTATCCTTTGGAAGACTCTACTGTATGTTAAAGGCTGCCCTCCCTTCCCACTAATGCCTTCTTGCCTGAGATTATCAACATGTAGAACATGTGATAACTGAGTGACAAGAGACATTTGGGGACATTGTCTTGACCTCAAACATTTTCCTTGGAACGATGAGAAAACACACTATATAAATTTATGTTTTTAATGTTAAAGGCATTATAAAAGAGAAGAAGATGTGACTAACAATACCTTCCCTATGCCCCACCCAGCAATTTAGGAATGGCTTGTAGGGACCAGAAGTTTCTCAGAACATTCTCCAGCTAGAGCCCTGAGCCCAAAGGGCAGTAGTGGATTGTGCTGGTTTGGAATCTGGCTCTGCCAAAGCCTTGAAGGGTTATGTGCTCCTTAGGCTGTGATTTACAAATTAGAGAAAAGGACGGTAATAAATCAACCAGGATTTAATCCGTACTCAAAAACTTCTTCCCAGCAAAGCAGGCATTTAATAAATATCAGAGGGATGAATGGATGGATAAATGGACAGAGGAATGGATGGATAGATGGATAAACAGACAAACAGACATAGATTGTTAGAGAAATGCATTTTGGACCAATGTTCAGACACCCTTGGAAATGCTGATTTCGCACCAGGCTGCACAGAACTGCTCTGAGAAGGTACTAGAAACACTTCCCACTTAGTGTCCCTATGGGAAAGGAGAAAAAGGTGCCTGGGAACATGAGCAGCTGGATATCACCCCCTTTTTCCTATGGGGTGACTGATTGCTTCACAAGAGTCCTGGGCTAGCTACACCAGGCTGGAAGCAAAAATTTTAGATGAGACATCAACCTTGCCCAGAGCTGGTGATGTCTGTTCCAATGTCCCCCTGGACTATTCTTTTCACTCAGTCACATTTTTTTTTTCCTTTTCAGTTGGAAAGAAGTGTTTTTAATTCCTCAACCATTTTTTTATTAATTCCCACCCCCAACTCTCCACAAACTTTTCTCATTGTTCAAGATAATGAGAAACAGATACTTAAATAGTCAATAACTCCAAATGTATTTGCAAGATCGAGCAGACTCCCATCTGCAAAAGTTCTGAACTCCCTGGAGAAGAGAAATATGGATGCAAAGAATTTGGATTTCGAGAGACCAGTTCTGGGAAGTCACATATGGGAAAAACGAAAAGAAATTAGTTGTTAGGTAGTGAGCTTTCCATTCCTGTTTATAGTGTTACTAATTTAATGAATAACTAGGAAATGTGGCTGGAAGAACAGTGATAAACAGTGGATGTTTTTAGTGTGTAAGCCCTTGCTCACCGGCTCTATATTAACAGTCTTTATTTTCCATGAGTCTCAAATGCGAGAAATGAGACCCTAAGAGGATGGCTAGTTGGTAAACAAAGAAAGAAGGCAAAGTGACCCAGAGGGAAACCTAAGGATGGCTCAGAGCTCTGAAGAACTGCTCAGTGCCTGAGTCAGACCTGACACCTGGTATATAGACTCCTCAGCTAACTTCAGCCCATTGTTCATTTTTATAAATAAAGTTTTATTTGAACACTGCCATCTTCATTTGTTTGCATACTACTTTTGGTTACCTCTATGCTTCAGTGTTAGGGTGGGATGCTTACCAAAAAGTATATATATATCCTCTAAAGCATGGCCTATTTAGTATCTGGTCTTTGACAGCACAGTTTTGCAGATTTTGCTCTAAGCAAGTAAGGCGGGAACAGGAATCGGCGCAGCCCTCTCTCCCTTTCTGCCTCCTACTCTGTCTGAACCTGTCAGAGAATTGGCATGACACAGTCTCACCACGAAGAAAGCAAGCATCTTTCACAGATACATTCATGAAATGTCACTAGGACATGGAATGTTCCAAAAGGCACCAAGGGTGGGTGGGTCTCTCTTTGCACCTAGAAGCTGGTATATGTTGCTGGCACGGGACCCTTTCTGTGCCAGCTGAGAATGAATACAGCTAAAGGGACAGTTCCTTTAGGCAAACATAAGGAAATAGCTTGGATCCATTAGAAAACTTCACAGAAGATAGTGGAAGTATGTGGCCAGGCCTCCTGTGCTGTTTAAAGGGATGCTGAAATTCAAGGCACCTGGAGACCAGCTTGTTTCACCTGTTGGATGAGCAAGCACTTATAGGTAGACTCATCTGAGGTTTGCAGTGATAGGGCAGAAACCTGGGAGACTTCCTCCCTCTGTCTCCTTCCCCATGTCTATTTAAAATGCCTCTAAATTCAGCCCCTTATCTGAAGTGGGCATTTCTCCTCTGGAACTTAGACTGCCCTTTAAGACTACGGCCTGCCTCTCTGCCCGGTTGGAGAGAGGTGTTAGGGAGAAACACATTTTTCCTGCCCTTTTGCAAATTGTCCTGGCAGCAGCCTTAGATGTACTTAGAGAATGTGTCTAGGTTTTGTGACAGGAGAGGCTGAGTGTGCAAGCAGACTTCAGAGACAATGCTCCTGGTGTCACATGGTTGTTTCACACATTGCTTCTGATCCTCTCTGCTCTGTGACACCTAGCCTTGGCTTGGCATTTGGAATGGGGCATTGATGAGGAGTCTAACACCACAGCTGCCTATCTGGAGCCTTGTGAGGTTTAGTGTACTTCTCTGAGGATGATATGCAAGAACCTGATTTAACTCTTTCTGCTTTTTCAGAATTGCTCCAAGGAGACAGTGCTACAGAGTAAAGGGAATCCAATGAGAGGGACACTCTGATGGGTGATGGGGTAGCCTCGTCACGTACTCAGGGAGTGCTGTATTGGCAAAGCTTCTGGGTGGGATGCAGGTTGCAAGAGTGAGAGCGGGATTGGAAAATGAGATGTGGCAATAAAATGGCAGGTTGGCCTGTAGGACTCAAATAAATTGGCTCCAAATCTGAGACATGAAGTCAGGAACCAGCCACCTCAGGCTTCACCCTATATGGATGGCTCTCGCTTAAAATGATTCCCAGTCATACCCATGGGATAGCCTTTGATTTGTATTTTCTCCTGGTTATACCTGGATGGAAATTGTGGGGGACATCAGGAAGGCAAAAGATAGAGTGCAGCACCCTTAGAAATGATTAGACTATTGGACTATCAGTACAGACATAAACTCCTTGTAGGGCCTTTAGTAAGAAGGCAGATTAGGGTGCCACACCCCAAGACCACCATCACAGTGTGATCGTGCCTGGATCTCCATGATCTCTAGCAGGTACAGTCAACTCCTACTGCGTTCAGAACACACAGCCTCCTATAGGAGCAGCAACATCTCTTGTCTCCACCACAAACTGCTCAAAACATCCAGCATGTCAACAGCCAGAGAACTCTGATTACGGGATATATATTGACTCCTTCTTTTGTTCTTTTTTTCTCTTATTGAGAAAAAAAAGCACCGAGTTTGAGAAAACAACCCATCACCTTAATTATACCACTTTTCAGCCCCCCCTTTCCCTTTATACAGTTTTTCATTTGTTAAAGTTCAAATCTTAAGAACAAAGGTCCATGACGACACCATGTTTATAGCCACAGCTTATGAAAGCAAGCAAGCACACCCGTGTTACATTGTTTAAAATATGACTCATATCAATGACAAAAGGATCTTTTTAAAAAATGGCATGATGATACAGTGTTTCTACTTTCTCTGCTTCCTCTTTCTCTATACAGTGTCTCTTCAGCACTAACACACATCCAGGTACACACGCCACCAGGCAATGAAGCAGACAGCTCAATGCAGAGGTGAATGGCAAGAACCCAGTTAAAGGCAGAAAATGAAAGACACTTTGAACTGAGAAAGATCAAGAGCAGTCATCAACACAGGTCCAAAGGGCGCCTTTATTGCATTCCCCTAAAGATCCACCAAGAACACACTGATCTCCCCAAATGAATGAGATTACTTCTGCTGCATGGGTAGTTTATAATAGAAAAGAAAACAGCCCGATTCTAAAAGCACAGAAGCAATGCAAATGGCAGTTGTGAGCAATGTTCCCACACCAAATCTCATTTCATTCTGCTTCTCTGTTTCTAGTAATAAGACTGATTTCATGTCTTGAGCAAACGGCCTCCACTGTCCTGTCCAGGAAGAGAATAGAAAGTATGTCTCCCATATGGTGAGATATTTGGCTGAGTGATAGAGGCATGAGAGAAGGTTCTAATGCCTGGTCCCAGGTTCACTTGGCTAGCATCATGGACCATGTCCATGTGATTGAAACTTCTAAGTCCCATTCTGTACTTGACTCTATGCTCTTAAGCCAAGTCTTTGCCCCCTAAGACTTGGTTGTCTCTTTTGCCTCTTCATGAGTCAAGCTGCAACTTGATCCCTCTCTGCACAGCCCCAAAGTATTGCAAACCTACTGGAAAGTCTTACCTTCAAGCTACTGAGCCCCGGGTTTATTTAGCCTAAGTGCATATTTGCCACTCAAATGAGTCTTTATTTATACATCTCTTTACAGTCGAACAGGCCTAGGGTATGCAGCCCCGTGCTGCACATGACTTCAAGGAAAGCACATGTGCTTGGTTTGTTTGCTTTCTTACAGAAGTGAAGCCCTCAGCCACCATACTTGTCAGTCATGACCAGACATGGTACATGCACAGCTTTTAGAGCAATTACTGACCAGTCTTAAACAGGCCTTTCTGGGAGCTTTGAGGCTCACCAACCCACAGAGAGTCAGGAGCAGACTTCTGTTCCCCAGCATAAACAGTACCCTGCATCCTGAAGGTTAAGCCCAAATGCAATCCAAGCTGTTCAGCTTGGACCTCAGCTTTCCTTTTGGTGCTTTGCATTTACAGTCACATCTCCAGAGAGCAACAAGATGTGCGTATGGATACTCAATACTTCCAAATGTGGTGGGGAAATGGGAAAGAGGGTACGGAAGAAAATACATACTGATCCTCTGTTCTACCATTTCCCCCAAGTGGATTGTCTTGGAGCTAGGGATGAGTGGAAAATTAGAGAAGATGACTTGGATTCATGGAGCCTGTCTAGGTGTTAAGATAGGAATTCTTCTGTCTCAGGTCAGGAGCTGGACAGATTAATGAGAGGATAACAAGTGGAGCCGTAGGGTCTAAAGTGGTGACGCTTATCTCTAAAATGCTGTCATCTAAAAGGGTAAGCTTAGCCAGCACAAACAGGGTGTGACGGCCATCACATGGCTGGCACCAAGCAGGCCCAGACACTCAGCGTGTGTGTGTGTGTGTGTGTGTGTGTGTGTGTGTGTGTGTGTGTTGTGTGTCTATGAACACGCCTCAGTCAGTCAGCTGCAAGGGAGTACATGGCGCTTAGAGCAGTCACTGAGTGTTCAGTCTTAGAAACCTGGGTGGAAACTTCAGCAGCATGAGCAGTCAGACTGATTGTGGAGGGTGAATATAAACCTGCTGCATTTGGGAATCACAAACAGAACCTTTGTTCCAGGTGGGGTAACCTTTCCTTCTTTCTCTGGGTGAGGCAAGCATCCCGATTTCTCTAGGCTTTCTTTTGTTCTCTCTTTGTTTTCTTAGGAAGAAAATGTCTCTTTTCTGCTCCAAGCCTTGCAATTCAAGAGGTCTGGCGCTGCTATCAGGGAATATACTCCCTCGTTTCTGTTACCGGGTCTGTTCCTTCCTCTGTTTTCCCAACATCCTCCCTAGAAAGCTGCCACTACCTCACTGAGGGTTAACTGATACCAGTGCCTTGGTTCCCTGGAGCTGGGGAAAAACACCACCTTCAGCCTAAAGCAAACCATTGGGTATTTTTTTTCCCCTTATGGAGGTGTGTGTGTGTGTGTGTGTGTGTGTGTGTGTGTGTGTGTTGATCTTCCCACAGCCTCTCCTTTCTCACCACTCCTGCGTTTTCAACCTCATTGCTCCCAGTTGGACAATGCACAGCTCAAAGGTTTATCTGTAACCTATTTGTCTCTATTATAGGTTTCTAAACTTTAATTAAATGAGAGACATTGAGGATCTCAATCCCCAATACCTATGGGTGTTGCTGGCGCCATCTAGTGGTGAGAAAGTGGAGCGTCCTTTTTCTCAGGCTAACTGTCAAACTGGGGGTTGCACCCCTCACCAAATTCACATCACATGGAAAGAGAAAAAGCCATGCAAAGCAAGCATTTTTTTACCTTTAAAATCCTCACCTGCAAAAGCTGAGATGGGTTCTGAAAGAAAAAAAAAGCTTTGAGTTAGATAAAGGTAAGAAGTCATTGAAGACACATGACAAATATGGCTTCTGTTACGTCACTTGGTAACATGCTACCTCCTGCATGTTTTCTAGACTGTGTCTAACATACCATCATCACTGGACAAGGGTGACTAGACAGGATTCTCAAGTTGCTTTCAATCAAAAGGGTCCTTCATAGAGTAACAGGTCCCCAAGGCATTGTAATCAGTCACTAACCACTGATTACTTTCTCAGACCTGGGATTGCTTTTAGATGCCCAAGCCCTGAGCGTTGCCTGGGAAACTGGGGCAGGCCCAGTTGCTTCTTACATCACTGGGCATAGACACCCAGGGCTCAAGGTCCCAGATATTACTTAGTGACTTATTACATCAACTCTACTGGCTGGAATCAAGTCTTTTTCTTCTTGAGATTCCTTTTCTGTTTGGGAAAACATTCATGACTCAGATGAAGGTGGTCAGGGTCTTCTTAGAGAAACCCCTGCCTTGAGCAAAACGGTGTGCATTTCAGGAGGGCTGGCTCTTAGCACTCCTGACCAGAAAGATAGTTAAGAGTGTTCTCCCTACACTGGTCCTTTGGCATGCCACACTTAATACTACAACTCCAGACTCTTGGGCATTACAAGTATTAGCATGAAAACAAAATGTAACATTTTACTTCTTATGCCATAATTTTCCCTGCAGTTCATTCTTGTGAAAGAATGGCGTGGGTAATTGTGTTATCATTCTTACATAGCATGTGTACCATTTTTGCCCACCACTGCAGGCTTCCATTAAATCCATCAAACCTTTCCAGCATGTAATTCTGACTGGCAGGCACTCTTGTCCTCTAGAATTTTCTTTGCTAAAAACGGGAGTCTGATGATGGGGCTCTTGGCACCCCGAATTTTCATATACTTAATGCACATCTATTTCTAATTGGGGGAGGGATATAAACCTTCACCTCATATCATACCCCTGCCACCCTCAGCTCAAGGCACAACTATGCCCACACTTCACCTCCTGTACAGACTGGCATGACCATACCTACTGGAAACATTGTGTTTTAAGACAGCAGATGCTTCCTTTTGCATATCCTGGTCCCTAGCATTCCATTTGAAACAGCCAGGAAGAGAGAGGTAGCCACATACCCATGCAGTTCTCCAGTGGGACATCAGTGCTAATCCGAATGTCATCAATGGCGATTTCTCCTGATCGTCCTTTCCCGATCACACCCTCAAACACGATCTAGACCAGAAGGACAAGAGCTGTGGTCAGGTAAAGACCACCAATGTCTGTTAACAGCCGTGTGTGTGTGTGTGTGTGTGTGTGTGTGTGTGTGTGTGTGTGTGCACCTGGTACACATCTGTGGACCACATGGCTACATCTCTTGAGATCTTAATTTAAAAAGAGTTGGTTCAAATCAAGTGTATATTTGAGAGGATAAGAAAATATAGCAAATTGATGGATATTGTTGTCCAGTAACAAGAATATGCTGATTAAAAGAACCACAATTGGAATACATTTAAGTGGGGGAGGGTGGCTAAAATTTTCCTAGCTATTTCTGAGGTTCCTTTCTCAAAACTCTTTCAAATGCTCAACCCAGGTTATTTGAACACTCAGAGGTGATGAGCAGGGAAACGTGGTGCATAGATTTACATTGCCTTCTAGGTGCATAGATTTACAAGGCCTCCCCTTGCACACTGACTTAGAGATCCATTCATCCACAGCAGGGAAGCAGTTACTTTTCTAGTGACCATTTACTGAGCATCTACTATGTGTTAGGTACACAGGTAAGATCCTAACAAAATCTAGTAAGACAAGAGCTCTGCCCAGAGAAACCCACCCTGCAGAGTGTGAGACAAAAATTCCAACAGATTCTTCTAATACCCTCACTAACGTTAACAAGTAGTGACCCAGGCTGGGGAGTCAGGGTCTCAGGATGCCTTGCAATCTCAAGAGTGCAGGCTGTAGCCTGCACACAGAAGCTCCTCAGCTCTGTGGTCTTTAATCATTCCTCATTCTCGCCCTCCCCAGGTTCTTTCTGCAAACGAGCACATGTCCTCTGGCAAGCTGAAGGAGCAGTTGGCTGCCTTACCAGCCATCTGTTGCCGCTCTTCATCTGGGGAGGAGCAGGTTAATGCTTTGGCTGGTTCTCAGTCACCTCATTCACAGTGTGTCTACTCACTACCCAAGATGCAGCTACAGATGCGTGTGCCCATCTGTACCTCAGTCTCTTGCTCCATGGGACAGAGATAATAGAAAGAAATTCCTGGAGCTTAGAGAGAGAAACCACTTGTTTTGGGTTCTCTTGGGTCTGCTGGCCACAGAGTTAAGTCTATTCATCTATGCTCCTTCCTGGATTGGTTCTTGCTCTCTGGAGCAGGTCTGGGAGGGCGTGGCCACCACCTCCTCCATTCTGAGGGCTCCATAGCCTTGGGTGTAAGGGGTGTTTTGTGTTTATTTCTCTGCCTCGTGTGTCCCTAAGTCAGTCTACCTGATAGCAATCTAAAATAAAATGGAGAGAAGGAAAATTTGTTGAAGAAGATTTCAGCAATATAAAAGGCAATAGGAGGAACAAAGAACCAAGCCTGGGTGTAGAGATAGGCACATTCTGAATAACAAATAAGAGTGTCATTTAGTTGCCATAGCAACTTAAGAAACACAATGAAAACAGTGGAGCTTAACCACCTCCCTTAATGATGAATGGGCAAGGCTCTTTGAAATATTAAAATGGGGTTCACAATGACTCCCTTTCCATCCCCTGACTCACCTGATATTCCATGTCATAGCTGGGCAGGATAATGCGTCCATGCTTCCACTCGCTGCCCTGGTCCTCACGGATGACCCAGAGGAGTTTGCTTTCTTGGCTGGCTTCCCGAACCACCTGCAGTGCCACCCCGTGGCCACCGGTAGCTTGGTACTGGAACTCCATGCACACAGGGCTTCGGGGCAGGTGCACTGGTGGGCTGATGAGCCGCCCATACTGACCCTCTCGCCGGCCATCACTCTGGAGTCTCAAGAAGTTCTTGTCATCTAGGGGAGACAAATCCAAACACAGGTGGTAAATGCTCAGGAAATAAACCACTTTGTAATGGTGGCCCCTCCGTCAGGAAGTAGGACTGGAATTGGGGTGTTGTGAAACAAGTCGAGTCTTGCTATGAAAGTCAGGCTGCTCTTGAACTTCTAAGCTTCCTGCTTCTGTCTCCTGAGCACCCCTCCTGCAGGTGTGTGCTACCATGCTGGACCTGCTGTGCTCTTTCCCAAGGCTCCTTCAGTGTCTTAATTCAAATGCTGTGACCTCTTGAAGCTCCGTCATCAATCTCCAAGTCATATCAGTCAGCCCCTCTTCCAATTCTCCAGATCACCTTTACAGCCCCTGGCATGGCCAACCCGAATTCTTGGCTGTACACAGGCTTGCCTCTTCTCCCTAGATTCTAAGAGGCCTGACCCATGTCTTATTCATCTCTGGCTTACCCAAAGGGCCAATGCCATCTAATGAACCAAATTACAAGAGAACGGTTTATAGGGGTGAGATGGCTGCTGGACTGGATGGTGACTCTGGCCAGGTGGCTTATGTTGCGAGTCTTTGTTGTCTGGCTGGTCACCGTCCAAATGGAGGACATTAAAAACCTTCTGTCTCTGCCAGGGCTGCTAGATGATGCCTGGGCCTCAGTAACTGTCACTCAGACACTCATCTCAACTTTAAGCAGATCCCAGGTGGGGGTGGCCAGGCATCCCACTTTCTTCCTGGACTTGGCCTTTCCCAAGCAGCCATACACATACAGCTCCAGTGGTCTAAAAGGTATGCCATGATCATTAACAAAGGTTGTATGTTTAGCAGAAAAATACACGTCCTGGGAAATTAAGAGTTCACTGTATAAATGCTTTAAGAATAGCCTTTTTGGCAGATTGGTTTTTGAATCCATTCAATACTTATGTGGAAGGCAGAGCTCTGGTTATGGTTGGCAGCCCTACAGACACGGGGGCAGAGATAGGCAGCTCCAGCCTGTGTGCAGAGTGCAGATGCACAGAGGAGAAACAGGAGGTATTATGATCTACTTTGGGTTCTGAGATGTGGGTCATGGCCCACTAAACTCCTCTGCAAGGGGCCAGGGACACTATGGAGCCAGTCTGGAACGTGAGCAGGCCAGACACTTCCGGTTCTTGTTAATATGATGCCATGTTAGCCTGAGACATGAGCCAGAGCATTTTCAGTCAGCAGGGATGGTGAACACCTTGGGTTTGTTGGAGTAGGACAGGCTCAAGTTTCAGAAGCCTGGGTGAACACTCTCTCTGGGATGGGGATCCCTGATCTGCTGTTGTTACATCTGCTGGAATCATCTTGCTGGGTGAGAATTAAGTCTATGGTAGATCTTCCAGCAGCAGGCTGGTCCCAGGCTCAAATAAGGAAGGGGAAGTTGCCTTGGGAGCACAGCTTTAATGATGGGGTCCGCTGAGGAAGGGATGCTGATAGTATCACCAGATGCTCAATGATCTTCTAACCTTCTCTTTTCCCATCAGATCTCTCTGCTACCACTATTAATGATAATAATTACAACTCAAAATTGTGCACTGCTTTTCAGGTTACAAAGCACACTGGTACGTATTATTTCATCTCATTCTTGCTATATGCTTGTGAGCTAAGACTTCCTAATGTTACTTTGCACACAATGAAGAAACCAAGGAAGGGTAAAGTGACATGTCCAAGGAAGAAATGATGGTGCAGAAGGAGATGCCAGACTTAAGGGAACAATTGCCCACCCTCCTGCAGGAAGCTATCTCAGCTGCAGGTGTCTGGGCCAAACCCTTAAGATCACTCTCTGTTTGAGGCAATCCAGCTTTTCCCTGAGCCTGCTGTCTCACTCTCTCAGCTTGCCTGCACTTCCGAGTTCTTCTTCTTCACACACACACACACACACACACACACACACACACACACACACACACTCTTAACAACCCTAGTACTTGTTTATAACACCTTTAAAAGGAGTTGAGGCCATTTTCCATGGTAACTACCCACTATCTGGCACTCTTAACAGGGTCTTTCTTACATATAAGATTTTTAAAAAATATATTTTTTATTTATTTAATGTGTGTGCATGCTCACATGTGCACATGAGCATGCCACAGTGTACACACACATGGAGATAGAGGAGTATATGCAGAAGTTGGCTCTTTCTTTCTATCATGTGGCTCCTGGGACTGACCTCCAGTCCTCAGGTTTGGTGGTCCTTAGCCTGCTTGAGTCACCTTACACTCTCATATCTGAGACTTTCTTGCACACGTAGGATTAATACTACATGTTTCTCCTTTCCTTAGTCCATGTATATCACACTGCTCAGGGAAACTTGGATTCATGAATGAATGACAAACACAGAGAAAAAAGTGTGCTATGTGATGAGGACAGAGGGAGACTCTGCCAGCCTCTGCCAAGCCTTCAGCTTCATGCAATCCCTTTGCCATCGACTCTGTTTTCCTGAGCCAGCAGCCCTCTTTCAAAGGTGAGGCAACCCAACACCAGGGTAACCTGTGGAGGCTGCCAGGAGACTGGCATGCCAGTGAGGGTCCCCCTGATCATCTGTGTTCCCGTAACTTCCAAGCCCCTTATTCTTTCCTGCCTATCAATAAAGGAAAACACATTTGAGAGATTTCCTATTCAGTCTGGTCCCTTCACAGTTTCACAAATAAGACCCACTTGCTGCCTGAGAATTGCTTGGCGGAAATTCTGTCACTTGTGTGAATTTTGCATTCTTAAGCGAAGAAATCATACAGAATAGTTACAACTGGGAAAGCCAAATGTGTGCGGGGTGTGAAACGGCTGTGTTAGGCTGCAAGGATTTTATCTGGGTCTATCTTATCTACCCACCCTGTCATTAGAACGCAGCCAGGCCAACAGTGTCCCAGTCAGCTGGTCCAGGGCCTCCAGAGCCCATTCCGTTCTTTTTTTTTTTCTCTCTCTCCTCTCACAGTAGGCTGATAATCACTCTGCATGATTTACAGGGCCACGGCGAGAACCGAGTTAATGCTGGTGGCGTGCTAAGCACGAGCAACCGAAGGATCATAATTCAGCGCTGACATCTGAGCTAATCCACGAGTTTGCGGAGTCTCCAGACAAGCAGGCCTCTGGATCTCACTTAGTTAAATCATTTGTGCCCCACTTGTCTGTTAAGTGCTATGAGCTCCAGGGAAGAAAGATGATATGTAAATTTAAGGAATTAGCAGGCGACATCAGTCAGAGGGACGCTGAGCTGCAAAACATCCCTGCCTGTCACTGGGAGAGGCCTGATTAGAACCAGAGACACCATAGATCAGGAAAAGCTCAAGGAATGGGAGGGGGAAAGGCAGAGGATGAGGATGATCGAACTGAACGGATACTGCTTGCCATTGCAGCTCTACCCTTACTTATGGTTCTTGTCCATCTCTGTCACCCCATCCCCCTCCTTTTCAGAGTCCTGCTAAGTAGCCCTGGCAGGCCCTGAACTCATGATCTTCCTGCCATTTCCTCAAATCCTGGGTCTGGGAACATGCCCCACTCCACATCAAGCTTATTTTCTCTATTTTTAGAAGGGAAACTGAGGCTCAGGGATGTGACATCATGTTTCCAGGACCAATGCTGTAGAGTGAAGAATGTGGGATCTGAACCCAGATAGGACGGAGTAAATTTGCTGTCACTTGGGATAGAAACGCCTTTGAAAGCCTCAGTCTTTCCATCTGTACAATGAGTACAAAAGTGATGTACAGGGTTGTAAGAATGGGCCCCAAAGTACTTTGCATGTTAACAGGCTATAAGATGGGCCAAGCTACAGATGCCACTTCACACACTGCTTCCCACAGGCCAAAGACCACTATACCCTGAAGAAGCCAGGGCAAGATGCAAAAGGAAGTGGGGTTAACCAGAAGACAGCATTGACATTCCTTAAAATAAGAAAATTTCCCAGACCTGTCTCAGCTCCAGGAGCCAGCCAACTCCTAGCTGTCCATCACATACCACTCACCACACTTCTGTGATCATCTATAGAAAATAAAATAAAATGTGATGCTGTCTTGGATTTTGAGTGGGACCCCATGAGACTACTAGCATGGGCCAGAGGAAGGATTCAGACACATCCTGACACCATACCATCCACCCTTCCCTTCAGAAAGGTCCTTCACAGGCCACCACCCCAGCTGTCAGGAACACTACAAATTCAGTTTTACACTTCCTGCTGTCCTGTGGACACATTTCCTCTATCCGTTTCTGATGGAATGCAGCCAACTTCTGTCCTTGACTTAGGAACATTTTATTCATATGGTATCAAGAAGTCCAGCCAGGGGCTGGGGAGATGGTACTCCTGAGGACCCAAGTGCAGATCTCCAGGACTGAGATAAAATCATGAGGCTATAAACCTACCTGCAAAGTACTCCTACATGGAGGAAAAAAAAGGAAGCTTCTGGGCTAGCCTGAGGTATAGTAGTGAACAAATACACTGTCTCAAGGTGCAAAATAAAGACTGACATTAGAGGCTATGCAATGTGATCGACACCACACACAAACACTGAGAGAGAGGGTGGGAGGGGAAAAGAGAGGTAAGGAAGGAAAGAGAGAGAGAGAGAGAGAGAGAGAAACTTAGGGCCTTTAGTCAGTATTTTCCTAGGAAACACAACCCTAGTCTTTTAAAATGTTCCTTTTCTGGATTTTTGTGGGTCTCCATTGACCCCCTCTTTGGAGCTAAGTGCTTTGTCTCTCATAAGTCCTGACATTCATACAAGATATTGAGATAGAATGAATTCTGAAAGTGAAGACCATTCTGAAGTATCCCTACTTATGGCCTACCACTCTAGATACTAAGAAAGTTCACAGTGGCTGCCAACTACTTGACAGAAAGAAACCCTTTGGATTGTCAGGAACTGGCCAGCTAAGACCCAGCCTTGCCTGCTGGAAGTTGATTTCTTGTTTTGTGTGTTTAATGGCTAGGATACTGGCAATGGATAGCATCCAACAAAAAGACAATGGATAGCATCCAACAAAAAGGCAATGAAAATACACTCAATCGCCGAAAGGGAACGAAGAAATAACGTCCCCAAGATACAATCCCTGACCTCCTGGACCTGACATATTTGGGAGGCATTTTGCTGCATACTTGACTCAAAACGACTTTTGTTGCCAATGATACAGAGAAAACAGTCACATGGGAATGAACAACACAAGTTCAAAAGGGCAGAGAGGAAGTGCAGAGGTCAGGGTCACTCAGGCATTTCATCTGACGCTGTCTCAGGAAGGGTCTCTTGATATTTCACCTGGCAATTTATGGTCCCATCTGGCTTCAGCTGCTTGAGTGTCCTATGGACACGTGACTGAGGTTGGCCCAATGGTGATGAATTCAATCGTGTCTACTCCTTTAGCCAACCCTAAAATAAATCAGCAGCTTGATCCTCCTGGCTATTACAAAGCCAAACACACCATCTGTCCCTCACACACGTCTCTGGCTAGCATCGTGCCCTCCTACTAGAACCACCATCTGAAAGAATATTTAGCGAAGCAGGAGATGGCGGTCTCTTAGTATAGGTCATTCTTAAACCATGAGTCAGCCCCTCAGCTGGCCTCCCAAGGTCAGTCTATCTCCGCTAAGGCCCTCAAATTAACAACCAGTTAAGAGAAACATTGACTTTGGATGAACTCAGCAGGATGTTTTCAAGGTTTATGACAGAACATTCCACGGACATTGAAGATTTCAGCCTGGCCAGTCCTTGCAGGCAACTACCTGAAGATTTTTTTTTTTTTAAATATGTCAGCTTCTACAAAAAGTTCTGACTTCTAAACAATTTTATTCTCATTCTGACACTTAGTTATCATCAAAGACAAAGGGATGTCTTCCTCCCATCTTACAAGGGACCGCCATTCTTTCCTTTCCTAGTTGAAATTATCCTTTGACTATTGCTCGTCTTTTTTACCTCAGCTCTTCTTGTATTTCCAAGGGCCCCAGCAACCCCGTCTGGAGATGATTCAACAGGAGACAGTGGTCCTCAACTTGTGGGTTAAAACCCCCTAGGGGGGTCGAATGATTCTTTCACAGGGTGGCAAATCAGACATTTATATTACAATTCATAACAGTAGCAAAATTACAGCTATGATGTAGCAGCGAAATAATTTCATAGTTTGGGGTCACAGCATTAGGAAGGTTGAGAACCACTGGACCCAGGCCATTCAGAGTGTCTGAATTGCCAGCTGCCATCTTTTGAGATCAGAGAGAGATTTTTAAATTCAGAGTCATGGCTAGCTTACTGTTAAAACTCAAGCCCATTGTGAGCTCATCCATCAATTATTTCCTTTGATTTCTCTATGAACTGGTACCGACTATACTCAGACACAATTCCCTTTATCTTCTCCCTTGCACACACATGGTATATCAAGGTTCTGGTCTCCCACTCTGCTGGAGTTTATCAGCAACCAAGTTCCCATCAAAACAACCTCAGTGAGAAATTAACAGGGTTTACTACTTACATCAGAAGGGACAGCTAACATGTATAGAACCCGAATGTTTAGATTCTGGGCTTACACCCACTGGTGCTTTCCTTTGAACCCTGATAAAGGCACCCATTGTCTCAACCCCTCCTGCATGCTGGGCAAAGCTCCCTTCTCAGTGGAATTCTAGTCCAAGGAGGCTTTGCCTGTTTTCTTTACTTGCTTTCACTGAAGTAAATTAGCACCGTAACCACACTTCGCAAGGTTGCTCCATGTTTTAACGAGCTCACATATTCCAGAATGAAAGGACACACAGTTCAGATCATGCTCGGATCACCATCAGGACACTGCCTGGGCAGAATCCTGCTGATCTCTGGTCTTATTTCCTCTTCCTTCTCCTCCCAGTGGTGCTGGGCATTGAACCTAGGCACTCCCAGATGCCAGGCAAGCACTCTGCCAATAAGCTACAACCCCAGTTTTCCTCTTTTCTTTTAAGATAGAATTCTGCTAAGTTGCCGAAGCTGGCTTTGAACCCACTCTTTAGTTCAGGGAGACCTTAAACTTTCAACTTTTCTGCCTCAGCCTCTCAAATGGCTGAGATTACACGCTAACACCCCCAGGCCCAGGTCTTATCTCACTTTTGACAATAATAATGATCATAACAATAATAACTCTCAATATTGTTGGAGTTCCTATTTACTTAGGGTACTATTTCTATGTAACCCCCATGTAGTCCTTCACTCTATGTTCCTTGGTTATTTTCCTGTGGTTGCTGAGGGAGAGAGAGAGGCATACATGAGAAAATCAAAATAGCAGCCATCTTACATACAGCACTTCCAGAACCAGCTCAGGTAAATCCATGTCCCTAACTCATTGCTTCTTGGTTTTCAGTAAACCAAGCAATCAAGGATTCGGCTTGTTCCTCTGTCCAAAGGAGCCATAGCAGTATTGTCTAATACAGTACTGTGATTATGACATGTTATGGACAGTGTGGCTTCTGCATCCATGAAGTAGGACCAGTGAACCAAAGAATCAGCTGGACCAATTTTAACTCATTAAAATGATGATAGAAATAGCTACAAACAGTTGGGGGCTCCTTTCCCAGCACTCTAGCTGGATACTAGGCCCACTCTATGGTCTCAAGGAGTGCTTGTGTCCTTGATCCAACTCTGACCATTCTCAGAACTCCGTTTATAGTCAAAGCCTCAGAGTATCTGTAGAAAATACGACTGTTCTCCTAACAGCTCACTTTGTCCTTGCAGCTCTCCAGGGAAGGCAAAGAGGCTCCTCAGAGAGGGTAGGACAGGTTCCTCTGCTAGCAGCAGGGGGTCATTGAGTTTGGAACACATCTCCCCACCCCCCATCCTGGGGACGGGGGTTGGTATGAACACACTCTAAGCAGCTCAGCCACAGAGCTAAAAAAAGAAAATCTGAGCGGCTTGAAAGGCGATGTTGAAAAACAAAAACAGTGGAATAAAACCAGTGGGTGTCTTGTGAGCCTAGAGCAAGCATTACTGCTAGCCAAAGGAACAGAACTAATTGCTGACTTACATGGGGGCAGAAAAAGGAAAGGGGACACCAGAAAACAACTCAATCAGAAAATATCTAAGCGATGCAAGTAGTTTCCATGGACACGTGACCAGCTCTGTGCTGTGTTTCAGATCCACCATCTCACCATGTACCCTTTCCCCAACACCTCCCAGCGTTCAACGTAGGGCCTCCTTTCCAAAATGTAATGACTTCCATTTACCTACTTACAAAGGGGATAAAGCATGTTGCTCGCTTGCAGAGAACGATGGGTCTGGTCTCTGCGTGGAAGGGCACAGTAGTGTGACACAGTGGCTTTTAGGTTCGGGGCCAGGCGCCAGCCATTCTGCACCCACTAGCATTGACCCCGCCCTCAGCCCAGCACAGCTGTCCCCTTCTCCCTGCTGCTTACCTAAGGGCTTCTTCTTTTTTTTTTTCTTTTTGTCTTTCCTTTTTTTTTTTTTTTTTAAGAAGGGACCCCCCAAACAGAAAGGGTGTCTATCTCCTGCTTGCTGTGTGATTTGGGAGTTTTGTAAGCAGGACTGTGGGAAATAGAGAAGATTTTTTTTTTTTTTTTTTTTTTTTTTTTTATCATTTAGGGATAAAGGAAAGGGCTCTAAGAACAATATTGCAACTGTTTCCGGGTCACAATTGTCATTTTTCAAAACCTTCAGTGATTCCTCTGGAAAAGGAGAATACACATTTTCTTTCTCAACATCAGACCCAGCAGTTCCTTATGGCCCTAATTTTCCTGCTGTCCCCGTCTGTTCAGCCAAAGGTTGGAATTGTGTCACTTCCTTAGCCTGCTCTGAAAAGCCCCCCCACCCCAACTGCAGAGTGTAAATGTATCGGCTGAACCAAAGAGAAAAACTACAGTTTCACCCAGTAGCCAGGGCCAAGGGACCAGGCATTCAGGTGAGGGTGGTGTCTGAACAGAGTGGGCAGACATGCAGGACACCAGCCTATGGGGGGGGTGACATAAGTTCTAAGGAACTGCTATTTGCTCACTGGTGGCCTTGTAGCCCATGTAGGGCTAGCCTGGGACATCCTCAGAGGAAACCTATTTAGAATCATAGGAAGAGAAGACCTGAGGATTAGAAAAGACTAAAAGTAGGTCCTGGATAAAAAAATGATAAGTCCCCCTACCCCATAGAGCGTCCATATGTACAACCTTAATTCAAATGTCCCTCAGCCAAGCCGCTCCTCAGAATCATCCCCCCTCAATCTCCATCTCTCATTCAGACAAAATATAAACATATACACACATATACCCCATTCACCTTTCTTACATTCAGATAAAGATGGGGTCTGGGAAAAAAACACCAATTAATTGGACCTAGTCTCAAAGGAGAGGAAATGAAATGAAAAATCCGGCTGGGTTATAAAAATAAGTATTTTTTTCCCAACGTGCAGGAGACTCATTATATTAATTAAACATTATTGCAGAGATGAGAGGGGGAGGGGATTAGAGCCAGGACTGGGATAAGGGCTCTCTCTGGTGCCTGAGGCTGGGGTGATCCTCAGATACAAGGCTCTCGGAGCCAGCACTCACAGGCTGAAGAGATAAACACTTGAAATATGAAAATGTTTTTCTTCCGAGCAGACGCTGTGACCCTCTGGGAAAGCAAGTGTGGGCTATGGCAGGAGACTGGCCCCAAGTGTTCTTTCTTCCTTCCTTGAACTCCTAGGGACCTGAGGCATCATCAGCATCAGGGGTTAGGGAGGCTCTGAAGAAGCCAGGAAGAGGGGACCCCTTCGCCTTTCATTTTCTAGCCTTTTCCCAGTGCACTCCATCAACATTTAGCCTGCTAGATTTCCAGAATTAACCCCTTTTTCTCCCAAAGTCTTACTTATTGGCATCTAAGGTCCAGGCAAGGGGTATATGAAAACTGATTACGGACCAATGTGTATTGGCTTGTGAATGTCACTTGTTAAATTTTCTTAAACTTTACAAGCCAATTAGATATAGTCATTATTAAAAATTAAATTACATAGAGCTATATTAACTTATATTAAAAGGGAAAATGATAAATACTCCCAACTCAACATTTTCCAATGATTTCTGTATGTTCTGCTCCAGAGGTGATTTATGTCTCTTGTGTCTGTACAGCGGAAATACACTCCCCGACCCACTACTGCGTGTCTCAGCCCCGCCTCCTGTGTCTGTGGCTCACTTAACCGTGGGGAAGAGTATTTTTACCATTGAATGTAGCACACCTTATCAAGCAAGTTTGGGGTTTTGTTTCAATTCCTAGAAAGCCTATTGTTAAAACACTTGCAGAGGACGACTGTTAAAGCATGTGACAGTGGAGACAGCAGAGAGTTTTTGTTTCCTCCCTGTTCACAGGGGCTAAAAGCGGTGTCTCTACAGTGCCAGGATGGGCTTCTGGGGACCAAAAGATGGCAAGTCTCCTTTATTAACCAAGTGCCTGGCTAGCTCTTTGCTAAGACACCCCCCTGGGCATCACACCCATGGGCGTCACATCCTGTACATGGCAGCATTTCAGTCCTGGAGCAATGGTAACCACAGAATTATGAGTCAGAATCAAGGCTAGCAGTTTCCCAATGAGCAACTTTGGGAACAATACCTTGTTGTTAACAATAGGTTATGTGACAGGAGTAGCCAGTGGATACTTGTGGACCACTCCCATCTCCTAAGAACCTCCCAATGGCTTTTTTTCCCTCATTTATCCTGGTTTCTCTTTCTTTCTAGCTGCTTCAGGCTGGACTGAAATCCTGAGTAGGCTAGGAACCACCAACCAGTGTGTGTGTGGATGTCTGTGGTAGTATATAGGCAAAGAGAAGAAAATTGCTCTGTGGTGGGAAACCATGAAGCTTGCAAGGGAGTTGGGACAAAAACCATCTAGAGGTCAGGTCTTCCATCTTTCATAGGTGCCTCAATTGCATTACCTGGAAATGTTCGGTCATTGGGGCTGGCACTGCCAATCCAGGTGCTCCTGAACCACTTGGCATGGTCATACACCCAACCACAGGACTCTTCTGGGAAGTCAAAGTTGCAGTTGAATCCTGAAGGGAGTTGCAAATCTTTATCTAAAAGGAGAAGAAAAGTAACCAATAGGCAGGCAAATGAAATGAGTGAGTCCAGAGTACAGGCACAGTGATGCTATTTCAGTGGCTGGCAAGGCCTGAGCAGGGAGCGAAGAGAAGGGGTTCCCTCCGCTCACTCATCTGGGTGATTGCTGACTTTTGGGTCAGGCCCTGGTCTCATCCTTCCCAGGCATGGAAGCCCGTGGTTCCCAGAGTAAGCAATTACAATGAGGCCACCAAATGGCTTCAGGCTCTAATCAGCCTCCTCCTCCTCCATCTACCCCGGAAAGCAAAGAAATGTGAAAGTTGCTTATCCCTAAAATGCCAGAGAAGAATGTCTCCTCAGTGCCTCACGGGCTCCCTAAGAAGCTCATCTCAACTTCTGCCAGCTCAGCTCTCAGAAGTGATGGGGCAGCCTGTTAGCACCAGAGAGAACCCTGAGTGCCAGGAAACTTCTGGTTGAGGCAAAGAAAGTGACCTCAGAAACAAGGCTGGCTTGTTTGCCACCTTTTACCTCTTGGTGCCACGTCTTTGATTTTAGAGGGTTGGTATAGTCTGGCATTGTCAGGTGGGCAATCTGACATGTTCAGAGTGAAAATAAAATGGGGGGGGGGTCACCCTTGGAGCTGCCCAATCCGAAGCCGAGTAAGATGGGGAAATATTTTTATCTGCTAGGCCTGTAATGCCAATGACTCTGCAGTACATGGTGGTGAACTCCTGACGGCTGGGATCGCAGGAGAGGTGAAGAACACATTCTCTGCAAGTGTCTAAAAAGTGACCACATACTGACTCACCCTAACTTCCTTAGAGATGTATCTTGCTGAGCCCAAAGGCAGAAGCAAGTGGGTTTTCTCTGGGGTTCCACCCATATTTCAAAACCCAGAAGGAGTTAATGCTAATCTTGGAATTAAATAGAAGTGGAAGGGAGGCGGGAAAAGAAAATGGGAACCCAAACCTGGACACTTGTCAGAAACAGGAAAAAGGGGTGGCATTGCTGTAGGCCAGAGGAAGTCTGGGGCCTTCTCACTTCCCTTCCCCAGCTGCCAGAGAAGAATTTTCACTGGGAAGGTTCACAGTACTGGTTAAGATGTCTAAAGGCAACAGCAGCTGGGTAGAGAAAAATTGCCCACTCGGGATGGACGATGCTTGGCTTTAGAGGCAAGGGATGCTGCTGACGTCAGCAGCGGATGCAGATCGCCAGCAGACCCTACTTGTGTCCCGCCTTCCCAAGAGGGAGCATTTAATGTTTGCCCACCCTTAGCCAAAGTCAGCTGGAGTGGAAAGGAAACACATGGAACCCATCACAGAAGCATCAACCTGTGGCTTGGGAAAGTCAGTCTGTAGCCTTCACCATCCCCTTCTCTCCACAATTTCTCCACATGTCTATTTTTCCATTCAAAAATACAGAGTAATTCAATATACCATAATTCCTCTGAAATGTTTATACGCATACTATATCTCAGGAACCAAATTCCACAAAAAGATCTTTTACTAAAAAGAAGGGAGGGACCATCAAAGAAACCTCAAATCAAACAAACCACTGTAAACGGTAAAATTATATTAAAAATAAACTTCTGAAAATTTGCAGCAGAACCCTTAAATTTTCCTTTGAATTGCCATTTAGCTAGACTCCCCCCATCCCACCCCCCCCACCATTCCCATGTCTCCTGGCCCGCCAACTCTGTGACTCTAATAGCATGCATTAACTCTCTGTGTGTTTCGTTTTCGGCTCTCTGTCTCAGATGTGTCTTGGAAGATTCTCTACTTCTCATTATAAAACTAAAACAAGTTCATTAAAATGTCAAGATTTCGTATTCAACTAACCCTGACTAACAGTGTCCCCTACCCACATGATATACCAAAGCACACTCCCTAAAACATATGCATTTAATTATCATTTTTCAGTCCCACAATTTCAGCATTAATTTTTGGCTTCCATCCGACTCTTCTTAATGGCTAACTTTTGGAACCATCCACATCACCAGGGCAGTTTCCCATGCTGCCACCAGGCTGAGAGCAGGTCCCAGGGTTTCATCAGCTATCTCCATCTTTTTGCCCTTTCTCAGGCTTCTTTGCTAATCTTTGCTGATTTTGTTTAATAGCCATTTAATAATAACAGGTAACTGAATGTAAATTGAGGTTGTAAAACTTAAAAGTCCAGCCTAAAATGCCAGGCATTGTAAAAGATGGGGCTTATTAAGAATGTCCTAATACCTGGGGACCTGAATTAAAAATAGGTCTTGCTTTGGAATCTTCTAATTACTGACTTTATCTAACTTGGATGTGTTTTAAAGACACAATAAGGGGGAATTTCCTGTGTGAAGAGATGATCTAAAAACTAGAATTCCTTGAGTTTTTGAGAGACTGACTGAGGCTCCATGTCCTGCCTTTGCCCTGGCCTATGCGATGTGACACATAGAAGATGTGGCATGCCATCTGGTCAAATCATCCCGACTGCACTTCCCTAAATCAAGGTGATTGTAAGACACAGGGATGTGCATTGATCCTAGTTAATTGACAGACTAACTTGGTTATTACAGACAGTGACCCTCCCTCTAAAAAAGATACTAGGTCTTTCTATGACTGTGCCACAGAGACACTTCTAACAGGAAAAGCTGTTGCTGCTGTTAATTCTTAGGCTGGGGATGGGCTTCCTTTAACTAAATCAAGGCACTGAGGACTCAAGCCTTACCTTAGCAGTGGGTTTGTGTCTACAGGGCTATAGTAGTTGTTATAATACCTGAGTACTTCTAGTCTGCTTCAAGCCTCTGAATAAATACCTCCCTGAAGCCTTCTGTAAGTTCATGTGCACCTCTAACCTAAGGTATCTCAAGTTCTTACCCTATTATGTGCCATCTGCTTGGTCCACACCCATGCCACCCAAGATGAAATATCACCCCGATCCTTACCATCCTCAAAGCTGCAGTTCTCACCACACTCTGTGGCTTCCTCATCTATGGGATATGGGGTGGTAGTCTCTTCAGTCTTCACAGTAGGCCCCAGGGTCTCTACTGTGGGCTTTGAGTCTACACAAAGGCAAAGAGAGAGAAAAAAAAATACTGCAGCAGAATGCACTGTAACCCAGCAGGGGAGGGTGCCAAAAACTAAAATCTTCCTTCGAGGTGTGAGCTTGTGAGGAGGAAAAGAAAGATGCACAGATGTGCCCAGAACCTGAATTCACCCCTGTGAGCTGTCAGTGGGAGCAACAAGGGTCACTTTAGCTGAATGATGATGATATAGAACTCCAGAAGATGCTGTAAAAGGCATGGGCATATACCCATGCTCTGGACCTCACACGGGAGGCTCTAAGGGCATCACAAAGGGAAAAGCCATGGGGGTGGATGACGCTGACCCCAAAGTGGAGCTGAACCATATTTGAGTATTCTGTTAAGAGGGTAGTGTGGTAGGGCACACAGTCAAAATGAATGCAGCCCACCAAAACTGCTTGACAAACCTCCATTCTTATGGAAGCTTTTTGTTAGCTAGCAAATGGGCTCCAATGCCCTGCTGCTTCATGGCTGCTGCTGGGGCTCGCCACTTGGCCCTGCTTTCTTAAAAAACACACTTTCACTATGCTAGACAGGATTTATTTGGAATCAAAATGAACTCTATAAAACAATCTGGCCCATGGGGCCCACCTACAATAAAATAATCAGAAGCACTGGTCACCAAAGATGTAAGTGAAACAGCAGCTTAGGAAGCCGGAATCCAGACTCTGTGTTGGTATTATGAGGACATGGACATTTCATAGATGGGACTATGGATTTGCAGAGACTCGGGCTAGGTAAAGTAATTTGACGTACACCTTCTGGTCAAGGTATGACAAATGAAAACATCCACTGGATATAGTTACCATTCTGCAGAGAAGGAGGGTCGGGGGAGTAGGGTGTGGTGGAGATAGTAGTCTCAGACAAAGAGATTCCAAGGCACCATGACTTGATTCAAAAGACAGAGGTCCAGAGGAGATAACCTAGTCTAGCTCGCTCTTCCAAAGTCCTCCCTCCCCCATCCAGAGAAGCTTACCATCCTTTAGTAAAATCTCTAGGCTTACAAATGATGGCAGCTTGGGGCTGGAGAGATGGCTCAGTGGTTAAGAGCACCGTCTGCTCTTCCAGAGGACCCGGGTTCGATTCCCAGCACCCACATGGCAGCTAACAACTGTCTGTAGTTCCAGTTCCAGGCAAAACACCAAGGCAAATAAATAAATAAAAGTGTTTTAAAAAAAAAAAAACAAAAAAAAAAAACAAATGATGGCAGCTTATAACAAATGTTACAATAAGGGGCACAAAATAGACCTGACTAGGTCAAGCTGTGTAGGCAGCTGGGTTTCACCTGGACCAGGTAGGTGATTCACGCACCCATTCATTCCCTTCTTTACTTGCTCATCCAGTCTCTCATTCATCAACTATTTGGGGAATGAATGAAGTTGTGAGTCAAGTCCTGGGTGGGGTGGGAAGAGTTCTGGAAACCGGTGTGTTGTGGAGTGGTGAGTATATCTTAGTGCTGCCCTCCAACAAGATCCCCGAAGAAGTGAGGCCATTGCTCTTTTGTACATGCTCCTTTGCACCGTTGCATGTGATTAGATGCCTTTGTGGGGCACCCTTCAGGATACTGTTTAATAAAGCCAGGCGCTGAGGAAATGGGTAAATATGCTGAAAAGGCTTTTCACGGTTGACTTGCCACCTTTCTGCTATTAAATACTACGCGGATAACCTTTTGTGCTTTCCACCGCCGTGTCTGCCTTTTGCTCAAAGTAAGTAGCAAATAACCTCAAAGCGTCCTAATTTGTGAGTTCAAATTTGTCACTGTGTCATCGAATCTCAAACTCGATTGTAAAGCTAACTATGAGTGGCAAGGCGAGAAGTAATCATTTGAAACCCAAGCATACTGGCTAACAGGTGAAGCAGGCCAGTCAAATTATTTAGCTGAACTAGTTTAGCCCTTTAGATTTCCTGTTTTTACTTTTTTGGGGGAAGAAGAAAGAAAGAAAGAAAAAAAATGAACCAAGGGCAACTTGTAGACAGAGATGGGAAATTTAAAAACAAGAATATGTACTATGCACTGTTTCTCTGAGTTTTAGGCGAAACTCCAGCTGGTGGGAAGAGATAAAGAGAAGCCCAGAGGCCATGAGGTGAGGTGACAGGACGGGTAGGGTGTGTCAGTGAAAGTGAGGAAATAGGAGCCAGCCTCGGTGCCCGATGTTTGTTCTGGGTGCTCTGAGGTAACTGCCCACCAAACAGCAGCGTTCCTCCAAAATTAAAACCAGATGTCAGAGACTTCAAAGCCGCAGAGCCTGGGCAGAGGGTAACACGCCTCAACTCTGATCTTCCAAGAGCTGGGCTTGGGCTTTGAAATGGGAAACCTGCTGCTGTCACCAGGGCAATCTGGGGCAGGTTGGGGCCGGAGAGACAATGAGAGGAAGAGGACATTAGCAAATGTCCAGCTGGCCATAAAGCAAGGCCAGTCCAGGAGAGGCATGGTACAGAAGGAAAGGGGGCCAGAGGGAAGTGTGACTTGGTCCCCAGCTAGCTGGCTGACTCAGCTTCCTGGGACTCAGTTTCCCAGTCTGTGAAAGGGCTTAGCTCAGGGGTTGGTTTTGAACCATGTACCACACTCATCAGCAGGTCATGGGATCATTTAATGGATTATGACAGCTTTTTAAAAGGCTGAGCTGTAATCTTTCAGTAAGGTTGAGCACTGCTCAGAGAATCCCCTTCCGTTACATTTGTCTGTAATCAGCTTGCCAGTGTTGGGCATTAATCTAATACTCTCCATACCATCCTCATAACAGTTGCTTTGAGATTTGAGATAGCACTTTCCAGATAAGAGATGATGTCATTTGTCCTAGGTTTGTGACTGCCAGGGAAAAAACTGAATTTAGCAATCGGTTTCAGGAATCCCAGAACTCCCCATATGCACACATGTGTGTACTTGCATGTCAATGGAAGTGGCTGTAGTAGAGAGTCAGTTTAACCTGAGGCACATGGTCAAATATGTTTGGAAACCACAAGCCTAGAAGTTTCTGGATCTTCTATAGTTCTAACACCGGAGTCTGAGGTGGGTAAATGAAACTAGTTTGTGTCTGAGGTGGGTTTTTAGTTCCTATGAAGAACAGGTGATGAGCATCTAGGCTTTGAGGGGCTTAACCTTATCCCTACAAGTGTGCCCCCATTCCTGGCCTGCATGTCGGCACAGGGTTCCATGGTGCCATTGCAGACTTCACACAGGCAGCACTTTTCTTCCTGGGAGCCAAAAGCACTTCTTTGACATGCCTTTATCAATCCTTCATGACATCCAGTTGCCTGAGCCAGTGAGAGGTACAGCAGACAAGAAAATGGGGATACCACTGGGGGGGGATGACCAGGAAAGCGATGCCTTCTGGTGTTTCCTGCTGGCACTGGGTGGGGCCTCTAGCTCTAGGTGGCTCCTCAGAAGCTCATTTTGGCAGACTGTGCTAGCTCTGCTGAAGCAGGGCCAGAGGCAAGGCAGAACCTGACTCAGAAGGGTAGGGTTTTCTCTCCTTCAACAATCAGCAGCTAGCAAGGCCCCAGAGCTCACCCTCACAGGGAGAATTCATGGAGACATTTACCCTGAGCCTGTGCCACCTGGTAAGGCAGGAGGAAGCAGGATCATGGCTGCATACTGGGAAGATGCACCCCTGAACCAGTGTCCCTCCTGAGAAAATAAATGCCTTTTCCAGATGTAGCTTTGAAAGGAAAATGCTGTCTCTGAGCCTCCAACATCTGGATGCCAGATTCCGACATAAACCGATTACTTTATTATCATGAGAGGGTTTTTCTTCCCTAAATCAACAGCCACAGCCCCTGACCTGAAGAGCTGGGGTCTAATTGAATTTGGGTGGGTGGTGGGTGGTTATGACTTATTTTTTGAGAGACTCATGTTGAGGAACTGAAGTGATCCTTAACAAAAAAACAAAATGCTTCCCTTAAGAGATTTCTCCAAGGTCAGAGGTGGTCTATGAATGAACAGGGATCAGGCAGCAGGTATGTAGCGATGTCTAGCTTCATGAAGGCTACCTTCCCCTGCCTCCTCCCAGGATACCAAGATTACAAGACCAAGTGAGCAAGGCATGGAGAAGAAATCTCCCTTACCTGTCCAGTCACAGCCTAGGATCTCCAGCCTCATCCCAATGCCTGCAGGTGACCATCTCTCCGGGTACACCCTCACATACTGCGCTGGAACTGGATCGAACTTTCGGATGTCAGGAGTGTCATAGTGCATGTTCCCTTCAAACAGCTGTAGAGAGACAGGCTGTTCAGCCCTCCTGTGGAACTCCTCCCACTAATCTCTCCCCCTACCATCCCCAACCCAGAGGTCAGCTCCATGGGCAACATTACAATCTATGTGACATCATTTCAAACCAAGGTCTTTGTTCATTTGAAAAGTCCATGAGAGACCATGAAATATGGGAATTAGGGAGCATTAGAGTGGCCATTGTCAAGGGAGGTCTAAGCTCCAAATGTGATTTAAGTTGACCTTGTCCAGGAAGATCGGAAGGCAGGATTGGCTATGTTGACCAGTCCAGATTCCTTGTCTTATTTTAAAAGTTTGGTTTTTCCCCCTAATGCTTAGATGTCTGGTGTATAAGGTCCCTTAATGAGATGAGCATATAGCTGAGTTGGTGGCATGCTTGCCTGCATGAATGAGGTCCTACAGGTTATTTAGTCTCCAGAAGCATGGGGACAAAAGAACCCAAATGGCCAACAATTCCTAGCTCAGTGACAGTCTAAAAGAAAAATAGCCATTTTCTCTTTAGGGTAATAGCATCATCTCTTGGTTACAAATTGATGGCTTGAGATTGTCCTCTGAACCTTGGCTTATCAGAAGCAATTCTACCAAAAGAAACCTCTCCTAGATCGCCAGTGAATAAAGTTCCCTACAGAAGTTGAAGCTATGCGGGAACTCCACCCAGAGGCACCTCAGAGTCCTTCACATAGGAGAGGACAGGTGTTGAGGTGGCTATGTCCAAGAACACCTGGGGGTTAGCCATCTGCAGGTTCTCCGGATTCATAGTCTTAAAAGTAAGGGCACTGCCTCAGGCAGGGCATGTTCTGAAACCGGTCCGAATAATTTCTTTTTCCAAGAAGAGCTATGATTGGCAATCACCAGGGAATTTGTGCTCCAGTTTCTGCTCTATTCATTCATGGCTCTGGTTTCTGAACCATGAGACTTTCTAAACCCCTGGAATTATAAGCTGAAAGTTCACATCAGGACTATAAAAACCTCTAACTTAGACCTGGCCTATGCATTGAGCAAGCAAAGCCCTGCTTAGCACAGGGAAGGTGCATTTCCTTGTTAAAGATCCTGTACTTCTGCAGACAAAGGTTACCTTAGAGACGAGGACCAGACAGCCTGATCTACCAAGAGACGAATCTGCAAAAGGAAGAGGCAATGGTGTCCTCTTCCTTCTGGAGCTCCTCCCATGCTAGGGTGAAGGCCAGCCTTCCCTTTTCTCATGGCAGGGGTGGGCTGTATTGGCCTAGTACTTCTGGCCCAACATCATTCTCTTTCTTCCTTTCAAACTCAGTGCGAGGGGCACAAAAGATCTGAGAAATCAAGCCTAGGAAAATACGAAGGAGCCTGATGCTCAGGAAAATAGTTATTTTTGGAAGTAACCCCCAATTTCTATAGTTTGGCCTTCAACGACCACATCCCCTTGGGATGTCTGGCCCATTTCAAGGAAACTTTATCCAGAAGAAGCTAAGAAGGGTAATAGACTTTGTAAGCATGTAGTGTTGAGCACTAGTTAGGTATCTGGGTTTTAAAGTCTGACTTTTTGGTTTCAAGCACCGGTAAACAGTGTGGTCCTGGATATAACAAAAGCCTCAGTTCTGTCTTCTCTAAAATGTGAGGGACCAAATAATAGACTTTGTCAAAAGATTATGGGGATTAAGGAGTCCAGCTTAAGGACCAGGCCTGACACAACATAGTCTCTCTGTTGATACTCATATTTGGGGGCCAAGGGGGTTTGATGATGATCACTAGATGGAAAATTAGCACCCCAACTTCCTGCACCCCACTTAACCTCTCTTTAGAATGGCATTAGAGTTCTCCAAGAACAGCTTACCTTTGGCTGCTGAGTCCTGGGGTCCTGGATGTATTCCCAGTCCTTGCCATTTAGGCTGTAGGAAATTTTGAACTTGCGTACAAATGCCCTGGCTTCCATGGCAGAGATGCTGTCCCCTCCACGGGCTCCTTGGATGATGACACCTTTCACTGTCTTGGGTGTCCCCAAGTCCACCTGAAGCCACTCTTCACCTGGCTGGGCCTGAGGGTTCCGAGGGAACCAGCCGGAACGGCTGCTAATCAGGCGGGCAGCACTGGGGCTCCAGAGGTATTCTCGGGTGGAGGAGGCAGAGATCTGGGTATCAGCAATGAGGCCTGAGAGCATCCCCAGCATGTTGGAGCAGGGTGCATCTAGGGGAGACAAGGGAAATACTAGAAGTCATGGCTGAGGTCCACTTATTAAGCAGCTATCAGATCTTCAGGGTTCATGCTTATTTGTTTTATTTTGAATTATAAGGCTGTATAGTGCTGTGACTCAGAACCTGCACTTGAACCCAGAATGCCTAGTTTTGTGTTCACTCCTTTTCTAACTTAACTAGGTGACTTTGGTCAAGTGATTTCATTCCTTCAAGCATCAAGTTTCTCAAGTCTAAATGGGTTCTCTCAACTGTATCTGCCTCTTGAGGGCTGTGGCAAGGACTCTCTTACCTCAGAGCAGGCCTTAGAATATAGCCTCATGTATCTAAATGTGCAATGGCTGTTGACCATTTGTATTAGGGCTTCTGAGAATGTGTACTGGCACATCCCTACATGACACCAATCCCCACTGACCTTCAAGGACACTGCATGCAGTTGGAACTCAGGTAAGCACTGAATTGTTTCCTGGAAGATCATTTTGCCTATGAGATGGAAACCTTCCTGGGATCAGTACCAAGTCTTCCACATGTGTGACCAGAGCTCTTTACGGCTTTGGGTCCTTCCCAAGTACTGCTCACACTACCTAACATTCACTAACCCCCATTCAATACTGAACTAACCTTTGCTTACTTTAAAGTATAAGGATCACATTGGGCTCTGGCCAAGCTTTTATCCCATAGTAATTAGGTCTCCCAATCACTCTTCAGAGCACCTGAACTCTCTCCACATGTGTGTTAACTTACAACTGTGCATACTTAGCATTTGTTTGCTGTTTATCTTGGTCACTATTTTGAAAGTTCTTGGACATCTGAGATCTCATCCTGTTCACTTCTCTGTCTCAGGTCTCAGTGTACGGTCTTTATGAGGTGAATGAGGGAGCCGGGAATGAATGATCACAAGCACTAAGTAAATCCTTGTTCATTGTCCTCCGCTGGCCTAACCAGCAGCACAAAATGGACAGAAGACAGTCCTTTCAGGATGCACTGTCCCTACAAGAAGGAAGCCAGGTCTTTGTGTAAAGGTGACAAGGGATTTATATTGAGGAACAATGGGCACAGGTCCTGACTCTTTTGTCTCAGGGATGGATGATGGGCTGGGTTAAGCTATTGCTTTTCAGTATCTAATGTTTTCATCAGTGTCATCTTGGAAGAATCGGCAATATAAAGGACAGGAGAGAGTCGTGAGAGGTGTAGAAAAGGTGCAGACATAGGACCCTTGAAGCAGAAACCATAAACAGAGTCACATCGTGGTGCACTCCTGGACAGAGATGAAATGAGAAGTAGGCTGGTGTAGATGGACAGTGAAGACCGTCCCAGGCCAAAGAAGCAACTTGCCATTCTAGGTAGAGTCCAAAGAGTGGAAATGATTGACCTGTGGACATTCATGCTATTGCTCTTCCAACCACCATGGTGTCACTACTATATGATGGTATCAAGGCTCCAACTCCTACTCTGGAGTCCTAATTTTTCCTTTAGATACTGTCCTCAAACACTGACACCAGTTCACTTGTTACAAGGCCAACAAATAAGCAGTAATCATCATTGAGTGTGCTTTTGAATCTTTCTCCAACTATAATGTCTGGTTTGTTTGCCCTCCGACCTCAGCCGCCCATCCTTAAGGAAGTCTCTCTTGACTTGCCAGGCTATGTCAAGTCTTCTGTAGAACACTTTGAGGACTATGAGGCCTGTTTCCAGACAGTCTTCATAGGTTTTTGAATTTACATTTATTTATCACTTTACTTGTTATTAATTTGTCTATCTAACTCATCAATATGCTCACACAGGAGTGGGTCTGCCATGCTCTCATTGTGTCTATAGAGCCATGTCTAGATCTTGGTCTCTACATTAGGCAGGAGAGAGCACTATTTGAGTTACCTAGTTACCTAGGTTCAAACCCTGGTGCTATCACTTACTGGGGGTTTAATTCTTGAAGTCTTGGTTTTCTATTGTGTAAAGTGAGGAAAATGACAAGACCTATGCCATCGAGTCCTAATAAGAATAATAAAAAATAGCATACTTATAGTGGAACTAGAATCTGGTATCAAAATATCATTCAGTACATTTTAACTAGTAGAAGTAGCATTAACATAATAAAAACATATTGGATGGATGAATAAATAAAAAGATTAGGTCTGGTAGCCTTGGAGCCATTCCCTTTGAGAAGGTCACATGGCACAATCTTACTAATTCAAAATGAGGGGAGAAGGCTAGAATGTAGTCAATTCTCCTGCCACACTGGGAACCCCCCCATTCACCTGTGACTCGGCAGCCGAAGAGCTCCAGTCGAAGGGCAATGCCCAAGTGCCACGTCTGAGGGCGGATCCTGATGAACCTCGTCAGCAGGGGCATGTGGAGTTTATTTAGAACCACCTCGGTCGCATCATTGTTAGCTTGGAATATCTGCAATATACGGTGCAAAGCAGTGTCACTGAAATCCTGTTTACGAGGCCAACACTTGAGCAGTCATTGAAGGGGGCAGGCAAGCAAGCACCACAAGCCTAGAAATCAGCAGCAGCTTGGTGGCATTGGGCTTTTTAGAATAACTGTGTGTAGGGGGGTAAATTTTTCATTCTGCTGTAGCTTAAAAACAAAAAAATGAACTTTGCAAACAGTTTTGGAAGGAAGGGATATTTTGCTTCTGGGCTGAGAGCAAACAGAGGAAGGAGCTTTCAAAAGAAAACACTTGAGAAGCTAAGAAAGAGAAAAAAGTACATTTATTATAAAGGAGGTAGATGTGTCATCTGTTGGGTCTAGCAGACCTCACACACTAGCTTGAACTTGACACTCCCTCTTACAGGCACACAGGACTACTTACAGGGCATTTTCTAATTGCACAGCAAGTCACTCTTGTTTTTGTTAGTTCCTCAGACACTTCCCCATTCTGAGTGAGCGAGTGAGGAAGACTCTACCCCGTCCCTTCTGTCAGTCAACACTTTGCTTGGTTCTCTGGGCGCTGTTGTAGGCAGCCTCTTAGGAGTCATGTTCCAGCTTCCTCTTAGCGTAGCCCCCAGTCGGTAATGAAATCCATCCCTGTCCCCAGCTGACCGGGGCCGCTCTTATGGGAGGAAAGGCTTTTTGGAGTAGTTTCTGACCTAACATGGTAGGCACAAGCCCCAGCTTTCCAGATGGCCCAAATCAATAACGGCCATATGGAGCTCATGTATTTGTATGTTCTCCTTTAAAAAATAATTAACCAGAGAGAGAATATGTGAGTTTCTTTTAGTTTCCCTGGATAAGGGTGGATGGAAGAAACAGGCAACTGTCATTTCTAATTTGTGTCTGACATACATATAACAACCACAACCTTATAGGTCTACTCAAGGCCAGTCTTCCTGGACCAGCATTCTCTCCTGCACAGAGAAACTAGAATCTCCAGCTCTTAACACTTAGTACCTGTCAGGTGTTTAGGCCACAGACAGAGAGGGAACAATAGAAATGAAAGCTAGTATATCTGAATACCCATGAAGCCAGACACTGTCAATCTGATGATTGGATACCACACTCACAACCCCTACTTTACTGATAGGGAAACAGAGGCTCACACATCCCCGTGTGGATCTATGGCATCCAAGTCTGTAGTTTCCTTTGTGGACTCTCATCTCTTCTGATACATTTACAGCGTTCTACATCATGGGCTGAATTGAAGTAAAGTCACAGACTAGAGATGTGATCCCGCAGGGAGTTTACGATCCCACTATAGATGGTTTGGGAACAGTGAGTATGACTCAGCTTACAGGCAGTCTTTTCTTCTCGATAAACTGTGAGCTCTACCATTTGGCAACCCCGAACTCTCCATATATTCCATTTGCTGAGACCAAAAGATAGAGGTTGTTAGGAAAACCCCACAGATGGTAGGAGTCGGGGTAAGAGACTTTACACCTTCTGCAACCAAATAAAGTGAGGAAGTAAGTTGTTCCACACAAAGGTAATGGATGTCATCCGTCCATCGTGAGTAAACCACGGGATGAGCTGCACTCTGAGAGAAGGCTGCTCAGTCATCCTGCTCACTGCTCTTCTACTCCCTAGGTTACTCTCCCATGCAGGATCCTAAAGTAGTTGGTGTCCCCTCTGCAGCTTTGTGACACAGGGAACACAGAAGAAGGGCCACTCCCCGGGCTAGGGCTTCATCCTGCTCCTGCCTAGACAGTGCCTACAGACAGGGAGCGAGAAGACCAGGTTAGCAGAAGAGGAAGGACCTGGAGAGATGTGCCCGAGCCAGCAACGAGCAGAAGACCTGTGAGGAGAGCCACCTGACCCTCAGGATTCTAATCTTCAAGAGGAGAATGGGGTCAAAGAAAGACCTTACCATTCCCAGTTCTTGCTTCCTTGTGCTAACAACGGCTCTCTTGCACTGAGAAAAAGGCTGGAGGAACCAAATCCAAGTTAAAGAGATGAGTCATTTCTTCAAGGGTTCAACATGCAACAGAGATGTTTTTTGTTTTGTTTTGTTTTGGCAAGGGAGCAGTAAATGACACACTTTGCTGATTTCAGATAGGTGCTGTGAGCAGTGGGGGCCGCTTCTGGAGGTTCCCCATGGATGATGATGGTGACTGTATGTGGGCCTCCATCAGAAGATACTAAGCAGTTTCTATGGAGGTGGCTTCAGTTGGCAAATAAATACCTAATTGGAGAGCTGAAAGGATTTGAACTTGAACACAGCTTCTAATCTACAACACATACACCATGCTGGTACCATTTAGAAACACAGCATGCTTTATGTGTTTTTAATATCCAGTTTTATCTTATCTGACCTCCTTCATTTCTCAGCCTTGGCAGATAATCCCAGGAAATCCTTTCTTCTCTTCTCCTCCTCCCTCTGCCTTTTCCTGGTTCAGGGCCTTACTTTGTAACCCAAGACGGTCTGGAACTCATGATATAGTTTAGTCTGGCTTTGAACTTGAGATCCTCCTGCCTTAGCTTCATGAGTGCTGGAATCACAAGCACATAGCACTATACCTGAACCTCGACCCTCTCTTCTTAAGGAAGTGATTGCATAACTGGAGTATCCTTGGGAGTGGGCAGTAGAGTAATAAGTGTGCTTCATGTGGGCATTGGGGTGCACACATTCAAATGCACCAGCAGAGAGAGGTTGCCATCCCACAAATGCATATGACCATGAGGTTTGGGTGAAGCCCCTCACACTCCATCTGTAGTAGCCTCAGTCAGGATGGGAGACAAGCACATGGTTGAATTGTGTGTCTCACATGCAATTAGATTTTGCTATTCAGCTTTGCTCATTCTTCTGTACTCTCTGGAAGCAAACAATGTCTCTTTTGAACTTGGGTTCAAATTATTCTTCACGTTTCCAAGTTTTAGGTCCTTACTGCTTTCTCTTTGGCTTCTGACTTTGTACCTTTGTGTCCAGACTCTGCACAAGAAACAGAATCTTTCTGGAAATTTCTTCATGCCTCTCACTTCTGAGCATGGCAGAGAGAACAAAATAAATCCTACCACGTAATCAGGAGCCTGGAAACAAACTCTGCAGCTAATAGACCACAAGGTAGGCAAATATCTCTGTCTCCCTCAGGGCCACATTGTCCTTCACTGTTAAGGGAGGTCTCTGCATGAGTTGGTTTGCTAACCTCTCTCTGGCCAGCAGACTCTAAGCCTTTCTCCACAAGAGTCTTCATGGTTCGAACTCTTAAAGAACATCCACTTTGTAAAAGGGCACTTGAGTGACCCATTGTTCCTTATAACCTAAGTGCTTTTGTGGGCTGTAGCTGTGGCTATTTAATTCACTTCAAATAGTGCCCAGAACACATGGTGAGTGCTCCATTCACAGGCAGGATATACCTTGTTGTTGTGTTGCTTCAATAACAGTTCAAATTATTAATAACCAAGAGTAATGAATAACAACGCCTCAGTCCTTATGTACTGTCTTTTTGTCCAAAGAGATCAAAGTGCAATTTATGAAAATCCATATTTAATGAAATATTAAGCAGTTTCTATTTCTCATGACCCAATGGATTTACAAGGTCTCTATTTTTCTCCCTGCATTTCCCCTATTTATAGCTGGTAAATGCTATCATATATTATACATCTTTATGTCTTTCTCAATGCTTCTGTGGCTTGAGAATCACCCATCATACGTTTTCTGATCAAATTCCCTAAGATGGATTCTTGGCTTCTGGTCTAGGCATCTCAAGGTAGTATGCCTAGGAAATGATGCTAGGAAATTGGTTTTATTCCTTGTTCTCTGCCGACTCACTAAATCACAATAGGCAGATCGATAAGCCTTAGATACTTTAATTTCTCCTTTAGGAAGATAAAGTCATTGTAAGCTTGTGGGTAGACACTAGAACCTACCAGCCTTTGTGACGCACTCCAGTCCTTGAAAAATACCTAGGCCAAATGCTAGTGTGGGAACTAAGTCATAAGTCATAACCGGGCCTTTGGACAGTCGGGAGAGTTCAAGCTTAGAAGGCCATTCACTAACTCCTAGTTCCTGCTTGTGCCCAAAATCTGTCAAGCCAAACCTTGGCAATGAGGTACTGGAAATGGTGGGAAAAATCAATAGACTGCTCACATGTCTTATACTCAGCTAGGAACATACCAAGCTCAGTTGTAGAATTTTAACACCTGTTTAAAAAGCTAGATGTTGGAAATACATTTTATTCTTTTTAAAAGAAAAATATTAATACAGCTACTTTACCACCCAAAAGAAGATCAGAAGTGTGTTCAAGCTGACTATAGCTTCCTGGGGGTCATTGATTAAATACGCGCATGTGTATTGCTTTTCAAGAAGCAACGATGAATAAAGAGCTTTCTTCCAGGGCATCTGTGCAAACCAAGTTCAAAAACCAATTCAGGGCATAAAGTGGCTGGGTAATCCATTTGGTGCCTCACTGAATTCTGAACATAATTCAACATTTTCCAATTGATTCTCAAGGCCTTTGCTTTATTTTCAGTAGGACAGAGTCTGAAACCCAGCAGTATGGAATGGATTTCTGATTTGTGCCTCTGGGGGATGGGGGAAGTACCTGCCAAGTAACCAGCTGTTATCCAGCACTTCAGTTTGGTTGTCATATAACATCCCCAGGAAAAAAACAGTCTGTATAGATTCACCAGACCCATGACATCCAGGATTGGGTTTTATGAACTATATAATATAATGCAGAAGAAAAAACCAATTCTTACATATAAAAGGAAATTCATCTATCTAGTAAGGCCCGATCACTGATCATGTTTTAACTTCTCCTTTTCCTGTTTCTTGCCCATTCCTAGTCTTGGCCACCTTGCCTTTGCTGGCCTTCTAGATGTATTTTTTAAGGTATAGGTAGGAACTTTGGCCCTGTTGAGAATGGTACCCACTTCCAGCCTCTTGAAACAAAGATGTGCTGCCCACATTAAGACCCTATCCTATACACTATTCATTTCTTTTGCGGCACTCACATGCCTGGGATGGTGTAGATGCTATAGGTCACTGTGCTTGCTTCAAGGATCAAGGAGAAGATTCTGGAAAAGTTGTTGAGCTCCTGAGGGCGGAGACACTTTTCAGGCCTAGTAGCTGTACGAGCTTCCTAAGTGAGGAAGGCCCTTCGGTGGGCAAGCTGCTCTTCACAAGAGTGTGGTGTCAGTGCCAGAAGAGCATGTCCCTTTCCTAACACAGATAGACAGACAGATTACTTTGGTGTGGCTGTGAGCATCTGAACTTTCTCAGCTCCAGAGATTGCAAAGAAAGTTGAAATAAGTTTCAAAGATGATTCTATGCTAGACTCTGGGGTAGAATTTATGCAGAGGATTTCTTTCTTAAAAATTATTTCTCCCCATGAATAAATGTTTCATTGCATCCAGAGCTTTCCTTTCCAATGTGTTTTGTGAAGATTCATGAGGAGAGCAGGGCAGGCCAGAAAAGGAGGGCGGGGGAACTGGAAGGCCACAGTCATTTCAGGAAATGCAGCATCTTCTCCTGATGTGGCAGCGAACGCCTTCTTCCCTCTCCTGCCCTGTTGTCTCACATCTTCTCCTAAACCACCCATCACATCTGCACATAAAATTAAATGGCTAATCAATGGATGGCATCCAATTTAATTAATCTACTACACCAAACAGGCAAGATGGAGGGAGGGAGGGAAGGAGGGCCGTGGCACTGGGGAAATGATGGTAAGGCAATGGGTTTTGTTGTTTGCTGTCCTGTTTGTAAATCACAGGCTTGACATTTCTCTGCCTTAACACTCCTCCTAAAAGACCACAAGAAACGTCCTAAAGCAAGCTGCCTTCATTCTAGTGAATGTGGGACTTTAGCCAGATGCAGTCAAAAGGGATGTGTTTGTGGTGTGTGTGTGTGTAGACATTATCTATCTGTCTGTCTGCCTATCATCTACCTATCATTTATCTATCTATTCCATCTAAGGGAGGGGAGGGTACCGAAGCCCTTTAATAACCAAATGCTCATTCGTGACCCCTGCTTTCCTCCTCCCCTACCGTAAGGCTGTTTTTGTCATCAGACTGCTTCTTTCTGGGGGTGAGTGGAGGTGGGTAGGTTGCACACATCCCCATCTGTGTGTGCCTTGTGGGGCCTCTACATTTAATGCAGGATTATGTTACTCCCGTGGAGACACTGAGCCCTGGAACACAGCCTACTAACAGGATTAGGGTTTCAGGATTTGAGACAGGAAAGCATCAGGGAGGAGAGGACAGAACAGGACAGTAGAAGGACCATTGGGGACCCAGGCTGGAGGAACATGCTGTAAAAGAATCATATACCATTATGAAGGATGCAGGGAGGGGCGGAGGCAGATGCTTCATCAGGGGTGAAGACCCCCAACATCTGAGAACTTCCTGACACCAGTCTCTGGGGACTTTCTTTTTTTAAAGGCAGTTCCCCAAGTGGGCAGAAGAAAGACACATACACACACACACACACACACACACACACACACACGCGCGCACACGCACACGCACACGCACACGCACACGCACACGCACACGCACACGCACACGCACACGCACACGCACACACACACACACACCAAGAACTGAGCTCAAAAAGCACCCTACTATCCACATGCCTCTTCCAGGGCCAGTTTTTACAAGCACAGAGCAGGAAACAGGGAGCAAAAAATTCAGATGAAGCTTTCCCTTCGATGCTTATCCAGGTGTGCTGAAAAGAGCCAAAGACAAGGAATTCCAAATCCCAGCCACATCAGTGCTGGTTCTCTTTCTTTCTCAGACTCTTTAGCTTTGACCTAGGAACACCAGGCACTCAGCATCAAGGCTGGCAGCGCCAGAGAGGCTGGTCTCAGCTCTGAGGCAGTTCAGTACCCATGGGACCCAGATGAAGTTGGCGAACAGCAAGCAGCCTGACAGAGATGGTCCAAGCGCATGTATAATGAAATTTTCCCTTGAGCATCCTAAGTAGAGAGGCTAAAGGTCTGAGCTCATCCCATGACAAATGGGTAAGGGACAAACTGAATTACCCAGTACACTGGACTCCTTTCAATCATAATGGAGGGAGACATGCAAACTGGGGAATTTGAACTTGGAAAGAGTAGATATAACCATGTTTAGATCATACAGTCATATCCACACCTTCTGAAGGCTGATGGCCTTCCCAAGCTCGAGATTTGAGACACATTCTCATTTTTTTACAACAACAACAAAATGCCAAAGGACAAATATTTATGAAAAGGTTTTAAAAAATCTTAAAAATTATTAACCAGAGGAATAATTGCATCCCCAACAGGGAATGAAGCCAGGAGGGGACATTTATCAGAAACAGCTCATGTGCAAGGCCTGGATGATTTCTCTCAGTCCTTTCTGGGTCTGTGTTTTAAGAGAGGCAGATATATATCCCACGGGAACATGTTACTTTTTAAATTGACAATTTGCTTCTCTGTTCAGGGAGAGCTCTGTGTTCTGACCTGCTGATTATATCTGTGGCGTACCTTCCCTCTGCAGATGGCCAGGTGCCCACTCACTGCAGCCAAGATGTCAGTGCCACTGCATTGGGGTGGCTGGGAACAAACACCAATACAGAGCTGGGAAGGGAATATCCAAGGCCTCCCAGTCCACTGTCTCTGGAGATCTATAGCAGATGCCAAGCTCTTCCAATGCATTGCCAGGGGGGTTGGGGTGTGGCTTTCTAACACTCTCTTTTCTTCCAAGTCTCTGATTTACAAAATGATTTGTTTTAATTAAGAAAATAAATACAGGACAGAGAAGTTTAGAAGCAGGGGCACTTGTTTTGAAGGGAAGTGGCCAAACCAAATAAATAACAACTTCAACTCCATCTTCAGGACCCTGTGATGGAGCCCAAAGTCCGCACACAACGCTTAGTCTTGAATCCTGAACTGCACTATTTACTTTTAGACCCCGTTAAGAAGCAGAGACTCCAGGCTGTGCATGCCTCTTGGGTCTTCCAGCTGCCAGGAATCCAGTTTCTCCATGGATGGAAGGCAAAGAAAAAGGCCTTGCAAAGACTGTGAGAGCATCTGCTTCTGTGTCTAGGCCTGGTGACCAGAACTGCCTTTCCTGGGGACTCCGAGATCCTCTTGTCCCTGGGGGAGTTGCTTAGACTAGGAGATCTACAATTCTACTGAGAAATCATGAAATTCTGAAGCAACCAAGTCGGTGCCTGAGGGTTTGTGGAACCTTATCATTTATCCTTAACATTAATGGGAGCTCGGTCCATCTCTGCCACTTATTACTGGGTAATTCTGCAAAGCCACAAGCCCAAGGCTTTTCTACCTTATCTTTTCTATCCTTAACATGGCCATAATGGATTAGAACATCTCGTGTGTGTGTGTGTGTGTGTGTGTGTGTGTGTGTGTGTGTGTGTGTGTGTATGTTTCAGATAGAAAAGAATGGCCCAACAGTACCAAACATAAGTAACCAAAACCAAAACTCTACCGGTAAGAGAACTGCCTACATCAGCAAAATAAAGGGCAACCAAAGGTGGCAATGATTTCTGTCCTACTGTCCTAAGAATAGTCATGGTTTCTCCTCAGGCACAGACAGTCCCTTCAGTTCAGACCTGTGGGTCTCAAAGGAGGGACAGACTGAGACAAAAGACACCTTTGAGTTGATCTCATTGTTTGCCATGTGCCTCTCTTGGTGTGTATGTGCATAACTGCATGTGTGATTATACACACTTGCACATGCGTACATAAAATTTATTATCACTGTATTGACAACACTATGCCTGTATCTGGGATGCTACTCACACAGCTGGGGAAACCAAAGGCAGTAGTTTCTACTGTGGTTTCTGATGGAATGTATGTGAAGTAATTTGTATAATTTGAGGGAGCATGTGGGTTGGTTATGGGTTCTAACGGGGGAGGAGCTCCCGGCTTTGCGGTTGCCCTATAAATATGCGTAAGGAGGGCCTGCCTATATGAAAATCATGGGTTCCATATTTATGGCATGAGGAACGGGGTGAGGACTGGGGTGTGTTGTGCATGTGGTCTGTGTAAGCAGGCTGCATTTTGCCAGGAAAATGCTCATTAACCACCAGCAACATAAACGAAGCTTTTCACAGGGAGCCTCATGAATACCTGTTGAACATAAAGAGACAGCAAAGGAACTGCTCATTAACTAGGTAGGCTGGAAAAGAGTTCTTTGGTCTTCTTCACCTCTTGGCAGGAAGAAGAAAGCCACTCACAGGCTTAGACCTTGCCTTGCTCAGGCAGAGTGAAAATTACCGTGACACAGGCTGGCCATCCCCTACCACCTTGAGTGTTCATTAACCTTGTTTTCTCTGGTTTTTCCAGTTCCCTAGTCTTTGATATGCTGCATTGGTGTTGACAGTGGTCAGGGAATTAAAACTGAAACTCCCTCAAGTGTCACAACACCTTCCTATGCACTGGGAAGGAAGGTGTTTTCCAGCTCTTTCTCTGCACTAGAGCCCAGCCTGCTGCAACCTCCTCCTCCTCCGTTCTGCTTTTTCCTTAAGTCCTGCTGTCTGAATTTCACTTTCAAGCCCACCACAGAGCACCAGAGAGCTTGGCACAGTGCCCAGCATCCAGAAACCACAAAGAGAAACTTGGTGTTATTGCCAGCGGTGGATGCTCCGCCCTCCAGCCTGGCTGCTCTCAAGTCCCCTGCTTCGCCCTGCCTCCCTGTCATGGCATCAAATCAGACTGCGGCAGACCTGACAAATCTATTTGGCATGGTTCACTCAACTACTTCAACCCCAGCAGCCCAGGGAAGTGCAAGGTAAACACAGGTATCTGGGGAGCCCCCCCTTTACCTTAGGAAGCTGCTGCAGAGAGCATCCTTGCTGAGAAGGAGGAGGGGAAGGCCTCTTGGCCCTCTACCACAAGCACAATGGGGTGAGGGAAGTGAGGATGGAGGCAAAGCCTGATTGGCAGGCTTTGCATCTTTGCTCCTCATTTTAAGCACCAGGAAAGTGTATTCCTAATGGAAAGAGAAAGGACTTTTCCTCTGTCACATCTCCTTTCATGTGGGCAAAACTGATCCTCTAACACAAAAACAAGACCCTCAAGTTACCCCCCTGCTGACCTGGGAGAGGAATTTTGCCAAAGATGGGAAGAGAATGCAGAAGACAGTGAGCATGTATCCAATCTGGGAACACTGAAAAGAATGAGTCTGGAGAATAGAGAGCTCAATTCTGTCTCAGGAATATCTTCCCTGCAAAGCGAGTAACAGGGATAAGGCTGGAAGGATGGCGTCCTATCAAAATGTGCAGTGCTAAGGTATTTCCAAAAGCAGATTTCCTACAAATGGTGTTTTAAATAGCATTGCAGTCCATCTGTGTGCTCTTAAAATCAGCTTATGCTACAGCATCCCTCTGGCCAGCACTGCTTAGTCATTGAACCTGGACAAGGATACAGTCAGGGAGCCTCGTGCCTTTCTCCAGGACCAGCTCCTACCTGGCTGATGGCCCTTGCCTGCTAGCTGAGTTCCCAAGTTTTAGCACTTTCTTCTTGAAAATGTGGGCGGAGAGAGAGAAAGTGGGTTCCTAAGGAGCGGGGTGAGATGAGGACTCTGCTCTGGCCTCCAAGGCTGATTTAGTCAATGCTTCTGACTCCAGTCTCCCTGCTACCGCCATGGGAAAGCGGATCTAGCTCACAGGTAAAGGTGAGGGTGTCTTTCCAGTGCTAAATATGCCACTTTCTTTACTAGTCATGTGAAGCAATATATGTTTGTATGTAAGAGAGATAGCTGGTAATATCTAGAAACCATACATTCATATGAATGGTGCCATGTTACTATGGCGATTTTTCACAAAACAACAACAAAAATCACTTTAAAAACTCACATTTCCTATATGAGATTGTCAACATCATAGGGCAGAATTTTCTGGGTCCAAGAATTCTAATTTTATATGTAAGCTGGAAAGTATGATGCCTTGGGACAGTGACAGGGACCAAAGAGATGTCGTTTTAAAGGCTCTTTGGTCACAGATGCCTTATTTTGATAATTTATATCTTTGCAGACCACAACATGGTGGGACTGTAGCAAAGGATGAGAAACAGACCTATTTGTAATCATTCTTGGTTCTTTTTCATGGGAGGGTCAGCAGCCTTTTGGAGTCCCCAGTGTTTCCCCTCACCTGCCTAACTGGATAGTCAACCAGCCTGTGGGATCACCTTGAACTTGCTTCCAGTACAGAAGCTCTTGTTCCCACTTAGATGAAAACAGAGCATTTCCACTGAGCCCTCCATATGCCAAATGTAGCTCATTGCCAGCTGCAGAAACAGAACGCCGTGTGTCTTAAGAGTGCTGAGTGCCAGACACTCATCCCTGTCTACAACAAAAGCCTCATATCGGCCACATGGACCTCAGGCTTGGGAGCTACAGATATTGAAAGCACGGGCCCGGCTGAGAGGTTTCAATGCTTCCCCACTAATCACGATCGCCCGTTCAGATCCTAACCCCAACAAATGGGATTTCTCCTCATTATTTACTGTCCAGGTTCTTCTCAGGGACATTGTGACTCCCTCTTTGGGTTTTGTGTCCTTTCTTTTATTCCTAGACCTCAGTAACTCCTGAACTGCCATTTCATGCAGTTTTGTGATTGTTAACCCAGCATGTAGAAGAGACTCAGGCCATTAATGCTCACTGAGTCCTGTGTAGTGTGGGGAGGTGAGGCATGGATGGGGGAGGCATTTTCTCCTTCATTTGCAGTTAGATAACATTTTGTAACAGCCCCCTCCTCTGCTGTACAAAAAAGCATCAGCCACCAGGCTGCTGAAGAAATGGAGTTTTCCAATCATTTTAACATAAAAAAGTTAAATTTCAGGGCCAGTATATTCTTTGTCTCCATGGGTTATGAGAGCCTCACTAAACAATGGTTAACCCATCACAGGGTAAAAAGCTCCTAGGTGACCCACTTGTGGGACACCCACTTACCTTGTGGTTTTTGCCATGCCGGTAGACCATCCAGTCCTCTCCATTTGTACTAACTTCCAGCTTGTACGATTTGACATAGTAGCCTTTCTGGGTTTCCCTGGAAATGGCTCCCTGTGTTGCAATGGCTGTGAGCATTGTGAGGAAGCGCAGATCCACCTGGAAAGAGAAATCATGAAGTAAGGGGACCTCGACTCCCAGCGACATCTGGCTTTCTCTGCAAATGACAGAGTTGTCTTCTAAGTTCAGAAACCCTGTCTGTGTCTGTGACCATCCTTATAGACTTCTACTGGATGATTAACGACAATGACTTCTAGCCAGGTTAGATATTTTTCCTTGAAAAATGGAAGTTGATTTTTTTAAGTCTTTCTGTTTGCAAATGTGAATGGATAATTTTCAGTTTCTTCTAACTATTGAATACTTAGCCTTATGACCCCCTCATTAACCTACATTCTGCTTCAGACCGTAAAGGCAGAACAATCCTAAAGGAACACTGAATGTCAGAAATCTGCTCCACTCCAATGCAATCCACTGTAATTCTCTAGAAGTGACAATCCATAGCGGTCTTCTCTTCCTTTATTCCCACACTCCATTGTATCTGTAATCACTCAGGTCACCAACAGGCCAAAGGGCATGCAGAGTCTGCCCAAGTAATTAGGCTTATGCACCAAGTCCTGACCTTTCTCTGTGAGAAGGATGGCCAACACTTGGAGGTACCTCCCCTCTGACAATGCCAAGACCATTTGAAAATTAGTTGATGTTGCTCCTTTATTGGTCATGGTCTTTCTTAATGGCAGTCTCTATGTGCCTTGGTGTGTGTGAGCTGATGAAAGTCAATTTAGGAAGTACTTATTGGCTATTCAGTGTATGCATCGAGTCATGAAACATTCAAGAAGAATGCACAGCAACTTCTATGTACACTATATACATATATATATAATGAAAAATAGACTATTAAGGGGCAAAACAGGAGTATAGTGTATAGATTGTAACCACAAAGAACTTTCTAGAAGCTTTGCAAGATGAAAGGATTTTTCAAGAGGCAGAGGGGAGAGACAGTGACAAATGGCTTGAGAGCTGTGTTGTTAGAGCCTCTGTGGCTCCCTGGAGCTTCTAAGTGGTCTTTTTGCCTTCCCTGCTGTCTACACTGCTGTATCTGTCTAAGAGCAGAGGTCACTGTGTCGCATCAGAGCTGGGACAGGCTTGTCAATGGGTCACAAGGCTGTCTCTGTGTGTCATAAAAGCAGACGTTGCTCTGGTATAGAACTGGCAGTTTGTTCTGCTCCGGTTTACATCTTCCCAGGGGATCAGAGCTGGACGGACCTGTGTGCAGCACAGGAAGATTACTCAACATGAGCTGCAAGACTTTCTCAGGAAGACAGCAAACAATAGTCTGAAAAGACGTGCTGAGCATCTGGGTACCCAGTTTCGATCTTCACAGTGACATTTTCCCATGTGTTCTCCGATAGCTCTGTGTAAAAACCTTCCTGGCAGGCTCCCTCAAGATAGCAAAGATCAGAAGGAGTTGCCATATTCAGCTAGCGCCCAACAAACCTGTCTTCAGGAAAATGCTCTCCCCACATCTCTGATGCCTCTGTGTGCCAAGAACGAGGAAGATCTGGAACTATTTATAGAACATTCCTTTGATACTGATAGGCCAAACAGTATCATGGCCAAACAACTCTCCTCAGACCCACTAATCCGCCTAAGGGCAAGGACAAGTGGTCCTCTTACTCATCAATTTATCCCAGCACACAGCACAATGCTTGGCATAGCACAGGACCATTGGATAGATGAATGAATGGATGGGTGGATGCAGTTCTCACACATTCTGTGTTTATTTTTTTAGCATCTTCTTTGACTCTAGCTGAGGGGCCAGATCCATCAATTCACACATCACACCCCCTCCACACCCCCCCACCAGTATCTGAGCAAGCACCTGGAGATACTCCTTGTTGGAATCCAAGTTGGGTGTCCAGCCATTGTCATCACCATGGAGCCGGCTCTGTTGAGGGGTCCACCTCCCATCAGAGAAGGTGGATGAGGCACTGATCTGTTCATTAGCAATCCGGCCAGACTCCATTCCCAGGGGGACGTTGCACTGAAAGTCTGGGAAGTGGAGATTGGTCAAGGGCAGAGTTAGGCATCTTAACCTTAAACTGCTGGGGCCTCCCAGACACTGTCTCCTTCTAGGGACAAGTCCTTGCAGGCACTCCCTCCTCCTGAATCTAATTATATGCTCACATTTGAAAAACAACTATACTAAGTCACATAGTTAACAACCCCTCTGGGTCTTCAAGGAACTAAATTGGACCTAAAAGAAATTAGACGATAGATAAATAAGAATCATCATATAAATTAAAAATATCATCTAAAACACGAGCGCTGCGGGCTATGGATGCTCTCAGGTGCCAGATGCACCAGCCATGTGATACAGGTGAATGAGACAATTTGGGTGGGCTCAGCCATCGTGGGAAGCCTGCACACACCCAGGAGGCACTTTTGCTGGTCTCTCTTTCATCCAAGTGTTTCCTGATTTCTGGCATAGAAGACAGACTACAAAGTGTAAACACCCGTCTTTAGGAAACTTCTCTGTGAGTACATGCATGCTCCACTGTGTTCCCTTACAGCACCTGTCTAGACTAACAGGTCCTAGAGTCTCTGACTCTGCTTTTACGCCATCAGCAAAATTGTAGTCCTTCACCTGGATGCTATGGACACTGATCAATGCTTGCATGGACATGTGTTCAATAAAAACTGGCCACCTACCCACGGTATCAAATCTATTCTTTCCCTCTGTGACTGCACTGGCCATTTGCTGAACCAGCTACAGCTTGCTACACTGTTTCTCATGCAATCTTCTGGAAGTCTGATGAAAAAAACACAACAGCCAGAGCAGAGCTGAGCGAGCTGGTTCATTTTGAGGCAGTCCAGGCTGAGGAATCTGTAGTTGCATAGGTGGTAAGCTATCCTTAAAAGTGGCAGGAGCTCCTTAGCCCTCACCATCCTGGTGTTCTTTGTTTCCTTAAGGAGATCTTTGGATCTTTAGGCAACCATGCCAGTGCATCGGAAGTACAGGACAGGAACAGATGGTTTGAAAATGAGCCTTAGGATGGGGGACCAGTAGCTTGGGTGGCAGGTTCCACAGCATCTGGGCCCACAGCAGCACTTTGCAATGCTATGTGCAGTGCCTAGCACTCAGTAGAAGCTCCTCGAAACTATATTTCTTACATGTTTGAAGTGGAAGTCCAAGAGATCGCATTGTCTGGCCAGGTAATCTCTTCTGGGAGCTATAGAACGTTAATGTTAAGATATATATGGCTGTTTGGCTTTTGAGGTCTGGAGATAAAAGAATTGATGCAGGTCTGAAAAGAATTTGATCCCCATATGCATCATTCTAATATCATCCTAACAACCTTTTTCCACCCATAGATGAGGAGATGTAGGCTTGAGAGGTCCAGAGATTTCTCTGGGAATAATGCATACTTGTTTATTTGTTTGCTTGTTTTTTTTTGTTTGTTTGTTTTTTAATGAGGAAATGAGCACCCGGATGGCCACTTTCCTTTCTTCGTTGCTCTTTGCTGGTAAAGGAGGCATGGCTCCACTTCTTTGCACCCAGATGCCACCACGAAGCCTGCAGCATCCCTGTCTACTGTGTTTACAAAGGTCAGCCCTTCATCTGTACCCACCCATGTCACCAATGAGAAGATAAGATAGGGTTTTCCAAATGGCCAACTCACTCTCAGGTGGCTCTTGGTGGACCAAGTAGTAACGTGCTGAGAAGCCATCCTTGGCCACTGCCATGTCTGTGTGAAAGGTCAGGGAGAGGATCCCTGTGGACGAGCGGAGCTTGGAGGGTGTTTTGGTCCCGCAGTACTTGCCAATCAGGGGGCCAACTGTATACAGGAGACAAAGAGTGGATGGAGGAAGTTAAAATTTCAAACTGGTTTTCAATGTTTTCCCCTTCCCATCATTGCGAACCTTACTGCAAACACATGGACAAAGAAACTGAGGGTGTGCTTTGAGAACACGGTCTGATATTTTCTCTGAACATTAAAAAGTGCTTTCCCTGAGTTGGCTACATTCTGTTCTCCCATCTCTGAGAGAAGGGCTAGAAGGTATCATCACAGTTCCTGCTTCACAGTGGAAGAAATTGAGTTTCAGAAGGGCAAGTGAGATTTCCCAGTTTATATTGCTAGGAAACAGCAGAACTGGGACCCAGACCTTACTTGCCTGCCTAAATCGTATGCTTTTCCCAAGACGAAATGGCCCCTGCATAGCTACTAAGTATCCATATTAGAAAACACTTAGAACAACCACAGAGATGAATAATGTGTTCCGTTTCCAATACTGATTACACCTAAGATCTGTGTGATCCTTACCCGATCTATACAGTCTTCTCTTGCCTGAATGATTACCTTTTCAACGTCAGAGACTATATTAATAGCAATAAAATAATGGTGATGATAGATCATTTCAAAGGCAAGATACTGAGAGGTTGAATGACTTGCCAGGGTTGTATAGTAGAGATTCAAGTCTAGTCAGTTTGTGGTCAGAGCATTTCACCATTGATTCACTGGTTTGCTTCTCCTGATGACATGTTATGGAAAGGAATATAGCTAGAGTTTTGCCATCTCTGATGCTTGATCTCAATTGTCAACTTGATAAAATCTGCAATCACTTTAGAGACAGGCTTTTGGGTATATCTGTGGGGGATTACCTTGGTTAGATTAACTGAAATGGGAAGACCTGTCTACTTTGGGTGCTATCATTCCCTGGGCTCAGACGGATCCTGAACTTTACAAACAGGAGACCGTGATTGAGCAGAAGCATCCACTCACCATGTGGAATGCCATCCCAGATGTCCAGCCAGTCATATTTGCAGTCTCCTTCTCCCACTTGTAGAGGGTCATGCTCCAGGTCAAAGGTCAGGAACTGCAGGATGATCTCCATCCTGGGTTTGGCCAGGATGGTGAAGGTACAGTCCAGATTGTGTGGATACTTCTCTGGAAACCCGGGAGATTCAATGGTCCCGTTGGGGCTGGTGAAGTTCTTGGAACAATCTTCAGAGCCTTCGTATCAGAGACAAGGGTGGGGAGGGATGGGCAAGGAAAGAGATGTAGTGTTAGGAAGCAGCTTTTTTTCTGCTGCTTCCTCTGCCTCTGGGTTATTTACATGTTTGGGGCCATTATCCCTCTACTCATGAAGTTTTTGTTTCTGTTCAAGAGGCTCTTGGAGCAACATGCCCTTCCCATCTATGTTTCAAACCCTCAAGCCAGCCTCCCTTTTGGATAGATATTAGGGAGATGAGGTTGATTGCATTGTGTATCAAAATAAGACCCACAATTGAGGGATTGGAGGGTAAGAGGTAGACAGGAGAGAAGAGGAGAGAGAGAGAGAGAGAGAGAGAGAGAGAGAGAGAGAGAGAGAGAGAGAGAGAGAGATCTTGGAAGAACAGAGTCTTCTTTCTCAATTACTCAGCTGCTCACTCCAGAAATGTAAGTTATTTCAATCCTTAAGGAAGGCTTGCTGGTTGCCAGCAGGGAAAACAATGTTATCCCTTATTTATTACTGACCTCAACACTAGCCTCTATTGTACCCCAGCCAGCCAAGTGCCCCCTCTCCCTCCAAGATCCAAGGTGCCTCAGGGGAGGGGCAAAGGGGAGCCCAAGCCTCATTCATGTCCTGACTGTATTAAAACGGGCTGCTCTGTAGTCGTGGAGACAATTAACAATTGAGGTTTTTAGCCGGTGGATCACAGTGGGGTGTTGGGGATGTTAAAGGCCGCTTGGGCGGCGAGTTTGGAAAAATGCAGCAGTGTATTGACATTTGGAAGACTTCTGGTGCCTTTGTGGTGGGGATGGCCTTGTGTTTCTCTCCTAAACTCTTGGGTTAGCTTTCTGGGTATGTGTCCTGAGGAAACACATTCACAGCCTGTTGCAAGCTTGGTTGGCAGCCTGAGAGGATTATAGCCCCCACATCTCCTGATGCCTCTAGGTGGAGTCCAGTTAGAAGAACCCCCTGGGCTTCCATCCAGCAACTGTTCTGCTGGGCAGTCAGGAAAGGAGCCTGGAAACACAGAGAGCTGGGATATACAGAGAGGGCAGGGATGACACAAGTTAATGACAGGGATGTAAATTCTGATAATCCTAATAGATTTCACTCCTGCATTTGGATTTTAAAATAAGAAAAGGAAGCAGAATTTATGGAGATAATAGAATAAAACAACAACAACAAAACAAAATTCCAACCCAACAACAACACAGAAATACTCAATAAACCAGGTGTTTACAGGCAGAAAGTGTCCTGGGGATCACACTGAAATAAAACTATGGGATGTCAATACACCTGTCTTAGCCTGAAGCAATGTCTTTATCTGCAACTCTGAACAGCCCTCTTAAAGTCTCTTTATTGACAGTGACTTTCTGGAAGGCTACAAATATCCAATTTGGAAAAGGTACTATGCAAATAAGTATATGTGTATTTGGGGTAGACTTGCAACTTCCTGTAGCTCAGGTAACAAAGGAGTTTCCCAGAATCTCCACCTATCCTCTGATATCTTCTTTCTGCTTACAGTACTGCTCCTTGGGGGTGGGTTGTGGGTAGAGTGAGGATCAGCAGCAAGAGCAAACCTCCCAGGCTCATTTGGAGCTCTGGGTACCACATCTCAGGGGCTTGCACTTCATTCGCTGATACAGCTGCAGCAGAAAAGGACCAGAGATGCTGGTGGGCAGCTAGGTTGGATGGGATGAGCTGGAGTGGCCTCCCCTGCCCTCCTTAAGCTTTATTTACCATCCGGCCTCCAACTCCTGAGGGCTTCCTCAGTGGCCTGGGGTGATGTAATTTGGGAAAGCCAGGCCAGCTGGCTAGTCTTCAGGGGGCCAAGAAGAATTTTGAAAAGGTTAGAGTTTAAGCAGACTTCTTCATGGGGTGCTTAGGGAACCTCACACAGTGCTGGATGGAAATTAACTCCCTATTCACAGACTTGAGAGTCCCTTCTTAGAGTTCTCTCTATTGTCCCTCCTTCAGAAGGGACTCTGCACCACCGGGAGCAGGAATTTATGGTAGAATCTTTGATCCTTCTCACCCATGGGGGACAAGGGCTTCAACAATGGACATTTAGAGCCTAATATGTGCCCTGGAGAATGGGAGACTCTAAACCATTCAGTTTCAGGATGCCCAGGTCTTGCATGTAACTGGAAGGAATTTTTCAGCTTTAAGTACTTAACATCAAACAAACTAGCAAAACAGCCAAACAAAATAAACCAACCAAACAAACAAAAAATCCCAAAGGACAACAAGAACAATACTAGCAACAGCAACAAAAAACAGTACATATCTGATAAATGGTTAGAAATGGATACATTCTCTGGCTTATTTTATCCTTTGCAAGCAGAAGAATCAGGCATCTACTAAAATTCATCTTTCATACTACCATGGTCAACTGAATAAAGGGACCCTGAAAAGGGATCCTAGAACTGGACACAGAATTTGAGTCTTTCAGAAAGCTGACCAGTCCTCAATCCTTTCATGCATCATGTTAAAAGGTTAAAAAATTGAAAGACCCAGCTGACAAATATTCACGTGAATTCAACGTCGACATTACTCATACAAGCTGGAGGTTCAGAGAGTATGGGGACCCAAACCTGTCATTCAAGCATTGCAATCCTACAAGAGTTCCAGACAAGCCTGAGCTACATAGTGAATTCTAGGACAGCCTGGGCTACAGGGTGAGACAGTAGCAAAGGAGCACAAAACTGAAGTTGGTGGCTGGACTGTAGTGAACGATTTCATCCCAAAGGACTTTGGCATGTAGGATGCCAACTCCACGTCTCTATAGTGTCTAGTCTATAGCATGCAAGTTGAACAGGAGTTTACACATACAAAGACATGAAAATGAAATGGAATTCAGGCCTTTATGTTAGGGCCTTGGAATAGCAGGCATTGCAGGTTTCCTCTGCCTGTGAACAAGCCCTAAAGTTTTACTATCAGAAATGCCACTGAGAGACAGCAGTGGTGGAACACACCTTTAATCCTAACACTCGAGAGACAGAGGCAGGAGGATCTCTGTGAGTTTGAGACCAGCCTGGCCTACAGATCGAGTTCCAGGACAGCCAGAGTTGTAACACAGAGAATCTCTGTCTTGAAAAACAAAATAAACAAAAAAAAGCCACTGAGTAATGAGCACAGGAGAAAAATTTGGGTCTTGAATTTTTGCTAAAAAAAATTAGAAAAACAATGAGAACAAACATTTCCTACTGATTCTGCATCCCATACCTCCTTTCAAATTCGTTAAAAAATGTTCTTTTTCTATTCCTTTCTGGATTTGGTGACTTTTGTTGTTCATGCTTGTGACTTTTTTTCTGGCTTATTGTTTTTGCAGGTGAGACAGTCTGGTGACATAAACAATTTTTTTTTTTTAATCTTTCATTTAGGGCAGCCATTACCTTCCATTCCAGCCATATACTCTGTTTGCCCTCACCTTGTGGAAGTATGCGTTTCAGTGTAACTCTGTGGCACAGCCCAGAGAAAGCCAAGCTTCCAGAGCCTTCTGCATGGCTGTTTGCATATCTGTGTTTACAGTTTTCCTCTCTTTCTTTTTCTGAATCTGACTGGCGAACATAGCTTTGTTTGTTTGGGCTTCTCCAGCATGTCCACCCATTTCTTTCATGTTCTGCAGATGGTGTAAACTGTGTGTCTTCTCCAGGGATGACAACCATGGAAATAGGGCTATAAGACAAGGCACCTGCCTGGAAGAATGTGTACCTTCTCTGAACTTTGACTTTTGCTCCCCCATGCATTTCTGTGTTTTACATTTGTAGGACTGACTTTTATACCAATAGCTATTCTTCCTGATGGGCCTGATGGCCCCAAGGAAGCTCTTGGGCTCTGTTCCTTTGCACATTCCCAGCCATGTTTTTTTTTTTTTTTTTTTTTGGCCAGGTCTGTCATTCACTAGAACACCACCACTTTGGTGATCCTAGTCCTTAAAGTGGGAGGCCCATTGCTCCAGGCTCCAGCCACCTACCTTTCTTGCTTGAGTCAGTCACACTAGTGTTTAAGACTCTTCATAGACTTGCTACCTCCTTATTTAAAATTCTCCTTCAAAACAGCAGGCTGGATCATGATACCTTCATGGGTTTTATCTTTTAATGCCCTCCTTTCAGATTTGCATGATGGATGGAGTGAACATTCTCTGTTTCTGTGACTTTCTGGAGAGTACTGCATCATGCTTCAGGAAACACTGAGATAAGAGCCTTGAGACCAGAGATAAGCTTAAGGGCCTTGCTCACTCTTGCTCTGCTTTCCCTTGGTCAGCTCGCTGGAAGGTCCTGCACTAGCTGATTTCCTTCTGAGGCTGAGGCAGTAGAGCTGAGTGATGGGTACAGCACTGGAGACTGTTGTCAAGTTACGGAGCTCCTCCACTGAATTTCTAGAACAGTAACAAGTGACCTCTACCTTTACATAACATTCCTAGTACAATTTTCCTCTTACTGTCACCAGTAATACTGATGGTGTAGCTGTGTGATAAGGATTTGTCTACCTGTCTTTCCACAAGTCAAGGACAAGAGGTCCCGCCTTATTCTTTCTTTTCCTAACACTCAGTAGAGAAGGATTATGGGAGTTGATGCATTGGTCTGCATCTTGCAGTAGGACTCAAAGAGCTGTGTATCCAGCCATGCAGAGGGCTCACACCATCCCTTATGCCAGAACACATGGATCACAGATCCTGAGACCTTACTGTGGCCAGAAGCATGAAAATGCATGGCAGATGGGCCATCATAGGCCATGGTTTAGGGTTCCAACTCTGGCACAATACAGTTCTGCTAACCACACCCCTTCATTTGATTCTACTCGCAAAGGCAGACAAGTCCAACAAATATTTAGACAGAGTGGATATAAAGAGTGCTTTCAACAGCTACCACTTCCTTCCAAGAACTGTTTAATGAGGAAAGAAAAAAATACATATGAATAGTTTCCCTTGCACTGAACTTAACAGGCACCAGACTTTGGTTTCTCCATGACAGGGTGACAGACAACTTTACCTGGAATCAGATCCCGAGCTGCTGAAGTAAGGAGTGGGTAAGATGAGGGAGAGTGAAGGACACTCCTTCCTCAGCCATAGTGAGAACTGACATGAGACAGAAGGACATGCCACCGAGGAGGAAGGGGAAATATTACCGTATTTCCCCAAGATGCAGCACCTTCAAGTAAGAACTGACCTGCAGAGCCTCAGAAGTTAGTACTGCGCACAAAGGCCTAGTGAGATGTGTGGATTCCAGCAGTCAACTCAAAGTTACGTTTCTGCCCTGGCTTCCACTATCTCCCGTTAGCTTTTTAGGGCATCTGATTCCCTGGCATATGGGAAATAGGAGTTGGGTGTATAGGGGTGGTAAAATGGATGGCCAAAGGGAATGTCTCAGAGTCATAATTTAATTTAAAAGCAATGATTGACCCCATTGCGGGGGTCGTGGTGAGATCTTTAGAAATGCTAAACAATGAAAAGATTATGTCCTCCAGCCCCATGTAATTCCAAATAAAGACAATATTAAACCATGAAGGAGTTGGGATAAAGTTCAACCAAGTTCAAGCATGAAGAACAGCTTGATTTTTAACACAAAAATCCAATTCTTTCAGGAGATGTTCTTGTATTTATCCCCCACCCCTCCTCCCATGCTGGTGCTTTGTCTCTCCCTCATGTTGGAAGTCACCTGACCTGCCTTTTCATATTGAGGCATCATCAGTTTCTCCTCAGTCCTTCCCAGGTTCACCTTAGACATCTTTAAATCTGCTACCACAGTCAGGCCAGATGACTAAAGCCTTTATCATCTGATGCTATCCACCGACCAGGGCTCCCCATTACGTTCCACCTTGCCTAAAACGCCCATCTGTGGCCTGTACTCCAGACCCCACTCACCAGTTTTGAAGATTTCATAGCGTAGGGAGAAACCTGCCCCCTGCCGGGCATAGTCTGATGTGAACTTGATGTATAACACAGAACCAGAGGAGATGATGGTGGGTGGAGCGATGTTCCCACAGTGTTTGCCTAGGAGGTCAGCTGATTCACTGTCTCCATCCCGAATCTCAATGAAGTCATACCTAGGTGGGGACAGCAAAAGGGACAGATGAAAAAGCTCATTCTGAAGATCTAGGAAGGACCATTCTTCTCTGTTGACTCTCCCCATTCTTTTATAAGGCATTCAGGTGTTGCAGAGTAATCAACAAAGGGCACCATACTGGCTTGTACACACGCAAACACAGACTTAGGAGGTTGCTTTGTTCAAGCGATAGTGAGTGAGTGCATGGGTGGGAGGCCTTATCTTGTCTTGTTCACAGAAGAGCAATTGCATCATTCCATCACCTTCTCAAAGCCAGCATTCTGTGTTTCCTTGGGTGGTAGTAGCATATACTTTTCATTTCCATTGTGACCTCTCTAAGTCTTTGTCTCTCCTTAACTCTGTCATTGCAAGTTAGCAAAATGCTTTGAGCGTGAGTATCTTCAGATGTAACAGGAGAAAATAGCTGCTCCAGGGTGCTCACAGGAGGATGTAATCAAACATTACCTGTCAGGGATGGTACCCGGGGGATGTTTCAGAGGTGTTTGTTCTTCTGTCCCCTACCCTGTCCTAGTTTTCTCCTGGGCCATCCCTTCTTGCTTTTAATTGGCCCTGTCCCCATCTGCAGGCCACCTCCTGCCCTGAGATGTGCCGACAAAGTTCCCATCAGCACTCTCTAGTCAACATGTTTTCAAGGGATTGGAGCTAAGTCAGATAAGGCAAGAAAACCTTCCCCCAAAGCCTGGCGACTCCCTGGGGACGGTGTACCCACAATTAGTAGTCTTTTAAGAGGCATGGCTGGCTAGTCTCTCCCAAGCTGGGGCCTGTGCTCCTTTCAGACTGAGTCAGATGAGCCTGGCTTGGGGCATAGATGTCCCACAAGCTTCCTGGGCCAGGTTCGTAACCCGATACACACAGAAAGTTCCCCTTCATCCTGACAGGCCCATTTCTCAGCTGGGGTATATATACCCAACAATGACCTCCCTGCTTGTCTGCAGCTTTTCTATGCTCCCAGATACTACTGAAATCACACAGCTGAAGTGAGAAACTTCTTCCCTGACAGTCTTCAAAAACATTGTCCCTTCTCTCCTCTCTTTATTTTGCATCAACCTGTAAAAACAAGACATAAAAAATTTCTTCCTTGTGGGTAAGGAAAAAGGTTGACAATGTAGCTTTCCCTGGGATGGGGCCTCCAGATCTTGTTGTAGATCTGGCTGCCAGTGCAAGTGGTTGAAGTGTTAGAGAGGCCTGAGGCTTACAGTAGCCTCTGGGAGCCATATTTCAGATTGCTCAGCCATTTCTGAATAATTAGGCTTGTAAAGGAAAAGTAAGGAGTGTGTTGCCAGGAGCAGTTTATCCTGAGGCCAGGGAGGGACAGACTTCTGCGACCCAAAGAGGGCTGGTTTCTAGATTCCTCCAGAGAGGTGAGATAGAGGTTTCCACCAGAGCTCTGGTGAGATAGCCAGATTCCGAAGGCCCCTGGGTAGGGTGGTATGGAGGATGTGCTGCTCAAAACTGGGATTTTTCAGTGTGGGAGACAGTTCTGACTTTGAAAGTAAGCTTCCTCAGTTTAAAACAAAAGCAAAGACACAAGTCTGCTTTTAGGGGAATTTCCCATCCCTCCTGGAAAACCCCTTCCGGCTGGCTGGTCCTCCGAGCTAAGCTTTGCCTAGCAGACAGGGTTGAGCAATGGTGCTCTCAGCAGGGCGGACACGAGTCAAGCCCTTACTCATCATGAATTTCCTCTCGGTGCAAGATCCCAGACCTAGAGATGGACAGCTAGGGTTAGATTCTACTACTTAGCAGGAGGCCAAAATTACAGTTCTTTAATAAGCCAATAATCTGTAAAATAAAGCTATATCCACGAAAAACTTTTCTCTCAAAGCAGAAGAACTCAGAAAAATTGAAGTTTGAATCTTTCTGAGCCTCAGAAAAAAAAGAAAGAAAGAAAGGGGGGGGGAATATAGGGCTGAGGATGACTTAGAGGGTAAATGCTTGCTGTCCAAGTATTAGGACCAGACTACAAGCCTCACAAACCTGGAAGTCCAGATAGAGTAGAGTACACCTGGCATTCCATTGCCCCTATTGTGAGATCAGAGGTAGAGACAGGAGATGCTCAGAAAGCTTACAGGCCAGCAAGACACTGTCTCAGACAAGTGGAGGAGGCAAGGAAACACACCTAAGATTGTCCTCTGACTTCACACTCCAACTACGGCACTATTGCCTGCATATTCACACAAATACACACACACACACACACACACACACACACACACACACACACACACACCCCAAATGAATACTTTCAAAATAAAGGATAAAGCAATAAAAAAGAGATATTATTAGGAGCCTTCTCCTTCAATTGTGAGATTTGTATGACTGAACCTAATCTGAATGAAGAATTAGTACATTGTTGGGGCACTCAGCTTGTGCTTAAGAAAGCTAACTGGTTTGTCAGAGTCTCACACCAATTAAAGGCAAAGAGGTCAAGACACATACATAGATGATGATTATCTAAAGAGAATGGGGCTTTGGGGATAGTGGTACAGTGAATGTGGAGATGTAAATCTCTTTAAATATTTGGAATATGCTTTCTTGTCAAAATTCAACAAAAGTTACTATGTACATAGCCTTTCAATCAGAATCCTTAGGACTTTTTCCTCCAAGAAAACAATCAGAGGGTAGTGTATGAAAGTGTATGTACCATTGTGAGAGGTTTTTTAAAAGCATATGAAAAGTGAGAAGGTGCTCCCTTTATAGATAGCATCATGTTGAAAAATACAACTACATAGGGAGAGTAAACCAATTCCAGTATATTTATAAAATGAAATATTCAGTTGCTACGGCAAATAGTGTGGCAGGTCTGCTTTTTTTTGTCTTTATAGAAAAGAGTTCATGGTACACTGTTAGTGCAAAAAGAACAGATTTCCAAAGTTCATTTTGAAACATACACATTATTTCCTCACAAGAGCATTCAAAAAACATTTGAAAAATTATGTGTAAAATACTGGCAGTGATACGACATCACTGTCTGAATTATTATAACTTTGCATTTCTTTAATAAGATAAGACCCCCCCCAAAAGAATAAAGCCTCATTCCTTAAGTTTTCAAGGCAGAAATGTTGAGAAAAACAAGCCCTTATGGTTTATCAGGGATGAGCATAGTGGACCTTACCCAGAATCCCCAGCACATTGGGGCTGAAGACGAAGGATTAGAGTTCAAGGCCAATGTGGGCTATGTAATGGTCTGTCTCAAAAAACCCAAACAAAAACAAAATTAGCAGATGCAGACATGAATTCTTTTCCAAAATCACTTTTTCATTCATCTTACAGAGCTGGAGAGTGCAGAATGAGGACCGCATGAGACATGGCATGTCAAAAAAAAAAATAAATAAATAAGAAAGAATAGTATTTCAGATATTATACTCAATAAATAGTATTTAAAAATATAATTTTAAAAAGTCTGGCTTTGTGTTGGTGATTATTCTACAAAGGACAGGGAAGCCCTGCCACCTAACTGGCTAGTCCTCAGAAGTGGGAGGGTTTTGTCAGGTTGCCTAGTCACCCTTGGAGTCATTTAAAGGATTGACAGAACCAGTCAGAAAGCAGGGCTATCAACAAATGCCATTGCTCAGAGTTTGCCTCAATTTCCTCAGTGCCCAGATCGCCCCCAGGACTTCTTTGTAATACGGCCAGCAACAGACCTGTGCTTACTTTATCTACATGCACACACACCTACAGTGAAGGCCATACAATTTGAACAAAGGTTCCTCTAAGCCAGTGAGTTACATTCTCTCTGTGTGTGCTTGTTAGTTAAAAGGACCCCCCCCACACACACACACAAACTACCATGAATCTGCTTTGTGAAGCATAACCAACTATTCCTTGAACTTCTTAGGGAAGCTGGAATTTTCTATCACGTATATATGAGGGGACAGGGCAATGAGTTACAAGTTGGCAGGACAGTACCTTCTCCCTCCAGGGTCCTGGCTGCACCCTGTGGACAAGTCCCATTTAACCATGTGGCCTTTCTGGCTGGGCTTTTGCTATAAAGGGCACACTCCAAGTGACATGCTGACTTCATACAGAATGTCTCATTTACCTCCCGTGTGACAGATTCATTTGGGGAAATTTTTTATTATTAGGGATTTGCTGCAGCTGGAGCAAATCTCCTTAGAAATTTCAATGTTGTCAGGTTCGTTTGGGAAGGGCTCAGAGGAGACTCAGGAAGTTTGTGGCTTTGGAATAAATACAGGCTTTTCGTGCAGCCTTGAATCTCCAGGGTTTGTTTGATCAAGAAATCTGGGGTGCAGACTTGAGTTTCACCCCAAGGACAGTGAAATGGGATAACTTGAAAGCTACCCTCTTCCCCAGCCTATTGCTGCCTCCCAGAAGCCAATACAAAGCAGCTAACAGACATATTAACTACAGTGTTTGCATTTCATTATTCATAATCTCCCTCAAATGAAAAAATTCCTTTCGAAGCTTTAAGACTACCTCTTATTATTTTGGTTATTTATTTTTCCCCCTGAGCCAAAGTAGCCATCTCCACCTCACTCCTACTTTCTCTCTAAAATGCTCCCTGAATACTCTCTCTACTGCTGTGTGTGACTGCTGACATCTGCATGGGCAGTGTTTAGACAATGCTTCCTCTGCTCTCTTTCAGCTGCAAAGTCTTTATTTCTTCTCTTCAAATCCACATGGGTGGAGGGTGGCATGGAAATCTAGATAGGGAAATTAATTTTCTGAGTCGGGGTGGGGGGGAAAGAGAGAGAGAGAGAGAGAGAGAGAGAGAGAGAGAGAGAACAGCAGTTTCATCTGTTCCTCGTATTACTTGGCAAATGTGGGAGGAGGCACACTCTGGCATCCACCTCTCTCCCAGTAGGTCACCCAGGCAAGACTGGCTACTGCTGGGCATGCTCAAGATTGCCTGGCTAAGGTCTTGTTCAGAGCAGTTTAAGGTCTAGCCTGGGTCTTATTTGCCTTTATGGGTGCACAGTTACCTGTGGGGGAGGGGTATACTAAAGGCAGAATTTGTAGGTCCTCTAAAGATGTCACACCCAACCTCAGGATTTGGACCTAAACACAGGGGTGCCTGCACCCAAGATAATCAGACTTTTTAGCCGCTGGATGCTGCCTCCCCTCAGGATGCTTGCCCCACAGATGTTTATGACATGGACAAAGAGTGTTCCCAACCCCTGGACCCTTTTCTTTCTTGTGTCCATCACACACATTAGCCCTGTCTGTGGCCAGTCCCATCTTCCAGGCCTGCCCTGAGCTTCTCTCTCAGGTGGCACACCCTTCCTTTCCATTTTGTTATGGGAAGGTTTAGCCTGTACACTTGTCTATTTCTTTGTCTCTGTCTCTTGCACTAGGGAAGAAGCAGGGTGAGGCCAGCCTTGGCTCTTCCTTTGTAGATCTGGGGTACTTTAGAGTCCATGGTACACACCGGAATCCCTGGATGCTGAGGGATAAATGAAAAAGGAATGTGCGGTTGGTGCTGCCTATCTGAATGATGCTTTCTACAGACGAGGTGGGCTGGTCCCTGGTGTTTCTTCTTTTCTTCTGCCTTTGCACCCCATCACATCCACTGAGCTATTCTGGTTGTATGTGAAAACCTAAATGCTGCTTCGTGACACAAAGACATGAAATATAACATTTTGTGGAGAAGAAACATCTCAAATCCTGCTGACAGCATTTTCACTATTAGCGGCAAACAAATCAACTATAATTAAAATGCTGTCAAAGTGATTGGAGATGTTTCTCACACTTTCAAAGTTCCATATTTTATGAGTGGATTATCCAGGCCAGAGAATTTGCCACCTCCCGGAGTGCCTTTCTTCCAGGAAGCTCAAAGACAGCTACAAACACTGTCTTATTAATCCTTACATTAAAACCTGCAGGGAAAATCGGAGGAAATGCCATCACAGCTGCCTGCAGCTCCTAAAAACTCCCAACAAAGAAGCCGCTCGAGACACATGGAGGCTGCAGGGTGGGTCTGAACAATGTCAAGGTCTCTGACCAACACAGGCCCAGAGCCAGGTCACCTGCTTCTTGGGTCCAGCTTTTCCCAAGAAATCGTCTTGCTGTCTGATTGGCTCTTTTTAAAAGAAGTATATTTTATTTCTTTGAATTTCTACCGTCCACTGTTACCACTCATTTAATAAGTAATCAATGTAATGTGACCATATTTTATTGAGTAGTTGCTATGGGGCCAGACCCACCAGGTTAGATATTATTTCATCTCATCACAGACTGGGCTGGTCATGGCTGTCACTCATCAGCAGAAGCAAAAATGAAAACTCAGGTTGAGAGTGCAAAGTCACAAAGAGGCAAAGTCAAAGGTGAGATTTGAACCCTTGGCACACAGACCTCACCTCCTTCCCTCTTCTTCATTGTTTGGACATAGTACATTGTCACAGCACAGAAAGAGGTACGAGAGAGACTGAGGGGGAGATCTTCCACTCTGAAGTTTCTATAAAATGGGCAGAAGTAGAAGCAACTTCACAGTCTCTTGCTATTTTTACTTAGTCATTCTGATTAAACAAAGCCCATAGGACACACCAAAATTAATAGATTACCAGTGGGAACAGTGAGCAGATTTGAAATGCATGGCTTCCAGATTTGCCCAGTGGAAATGCGGCTCCTAAGTGTTCAGATGGGATAACATATTAATTTCTGTAAGTGCAGTATTTTTATAAGCATGTGTATACCCGAATGTGAACATATGGCCCATCGAGTGAGAAAATAGGATCCAGTATATTTATAAGAGCTTCAAGTGGCATCGCCATGTTCTAAAGTCCTCAGATCTCCAATATGGTTCATGCAGGAGTTTCAGTGGGCTGGGAAGCCTCCGTAACCAGACACTAAAGTTTTGTGTCTTTCCATGCAAGCATATTTTTCTTGGGAAGGGATCTGTGACAAGACTAACCTAAAATTTCTATTACACAGATCCATGTCCAAGATGGTGCGATGCACTGTGGGAAGGAAGCATAATATGTGGACTTTGAGAACAAAGGCAGTTAGTCTGTGGCATTAGCTACAGTGAAACCGAAGATGAGATATTGATCCAGTCTCAGTTGTTCATCTATAGAATGGACATAATAACAGCTCCACCTCTGGGAAAGAACTGGAAAGGCACACTCAGGTTCAGCAAAGAGTCAGATGCTCGAAAGACCAGTTGTTTTTATTACAGCCACCACCTTAACAAAACACAATGGTAATACTGGGCGAGAGATGAGTGGCATATGTATATACACACACACACATAGTACACACATATACATACACAGACACAGACACACACACACACACACACACACACACACACACACACACCATCATCCTGGAGACAGAGAAGATGCCATGAACAATCATACCAAAGCTTCACTACAGTTTCAGGCCTTTCAGCTTTGGGGTTAGATTTCTACAGATCTACCACTGGTATAAATTCATGGCCTTGAGTTTTTGAGATTTATTTCAGTCTTGAAGTTCTGAGCCTGGGCTCTGGGTCCAGGCTGCAAGGGATGGGTTCAAAGCCACTTATCTTTCATTTACTAGACTTTGTTTGTTTTTAAAACAGAATCTCATGTAGCTTAGGTTGAATGATATACATAACTGAGAATGGTCTTGAACTTGTGAGGTGAGGGGTGGAGTGGGGCCTACAGGTATTCCACCATGTCCAGTTTAAGCAGTACTAGAAAGTGATTTACCCAGTGATTTGTGTATTCTGGGTAAACATTCCACCAACTGGGCTACATCTACAGTGAGGAAAATTCTTTAGTCTGTCTGTCCATCTACCTATGTACCTACCTATCTATCTATCTGTGTCTGTCTATGTATGTATGTATATATGTATCTATCTATCTATATATCTATGTATCTGTGTGTCTATCTGTATACTTATCTACCTTTAAATGATGGTGGGTTGCACCCAAGGCCTCTATGCTAGAACACTATACTGCCACTGACTTACACCTCCAATTTTCTCTGGCTGAGTCCTGAGCAGTGGGGCGCTCATCCTTTTGTCGGCCCATTGACACACATTCAGCTCAGTGCATCAGGTGATATACAGTCTCACTGAGCAGATGTTGTCCCCATTGTATTGTCATTATTATTCATGTACCTCTAAAACATCAATGTTCCAACGCCCTAGGATTATTTGCATGCTTGCACTAGGAGCAGGGCCTTTTCCACAACACTCTAGAATTGTGTTTGCATTAGGAGCAGGGCCTTTTCCACAACACCTGTTTGGAGTTGCATTTTCTTCCTCCATCTCTTTAAACCATAAATCTCTGACATTTGCAGCTTTTCGTTTGCAGTCCCCTCCCAGGCAGGGTCACCACACTCCTTAGAAGAGAGGAAATCTGACCACCCAGCAAAGGAAGTATGCTCAGAGAACAGCCCAAAACAAACTAGAAGAATTATTCTAAAAAACCTTGAAGGCAAGAAAGTGGAAATTGCAAATACCATCTATTTATAATTGCTGCTTGTTTTTCCGCAGAAGCCCTGGGATGATGTAGAGGCCATGGGATCTCATTGTTCCTCGGGTTGCAGGCTGCCAAGAACATTCTCAACGTGAGGAAGCAGGCTGCTCCAGACCCAGTGTCTGCTAAGTCTTTCTGTGGATAACTTTCAGAAGATGAAGGGTATACAACAAAGCCTCTACCACTTCTGCCCTGACCTGTAGGTGTACCCTGCTTCCCTCACCGCCCTGCCTTCCCAGCAAGGTGCATTCCTGAGGTCACATAGCCACTGATGTGCTAGACTTTTGCCTCAGGGAGCACTCAGGAGGCTGCTTGGATGGAACACATTTGCTTATGTAAGGGATGCTTTTTAGGCAACTGGTAAAGTTGAAGGATTAGGGCTGGCTCTTTTCCGAAGATTGTCAGAGCTTCCTTTAGTCTGTTCTGTGACTATAGAATCTCCATCCTTTGGTGTCAACTTCAAGCGCCCCTTGTTAGTATTTCATAATAATGCCAGATGATCTGCAATGGCGTACTGAGTAGGTAAGAAGAGCCATGACTTACATCCACTTATTTTTTTTCTCGGAGGAAGCATCAGCAACTCATACTCTGATGTTGAAAGTGGTACCTGACAGAGCCAAGACTTGCTGAATTGTTTCATACTAGCCTGGGTCTATCATGGTGCCCTGCCTTGGCTTGCCTCACCTCATAAATGGGCACAGGGCTCACACCTTTTTGCCTCTTGGGACCTAGGACTAGGGGCATAAGGCAACTGGTAGTCATTAGGGGGAAATTAGAGCACGTCATCCTGGGACCCTGGTGTCCTGGCAGCATCCCTTCACTTGGCTGAGAGAACAGCTCCCTCTGGGTAAGGAACTCACGGATTCTGCCTCCCGGAGGAGCCAATTGTAAGAGAGAAATCATAACCTCCCATCTGTCCGGAAAAATGGAAGCCCACTGGGAAAAATGTACCAGACACCTGGGAACCAATCACTGTGTCAAAGTTCATTTGCGTTTTGCAGAAATAGGGTCCGTGTCATTTTAATATCCCCCTAAGCTCTCTAACAAAACTTGGAAGACATACAACTTGTCTGAAAAATATACTATGAAGAATTTTAGGACAGGGACAGTTTGGGAGCAGGTGGCAGGTGTGATGGCCTGATTTTGTATCCTATTCTCGTGGTACTGAAGGGTACAAAAGTCAGAGCTTCCCCTGGCTAGGGTGAAGTTGTCACTACTGTGCAGAAAGCACCGGACTGTGGAAGTAACAGTCACACACTAATGTCCAAGCAGGAAGGGGCTGTTGCCACGCCAGGGTGGAGATTCTGAATGTAGCCCTTGGTGGCCAGTCAGCTGGAACGGCTTCCTCCTCTCAAAGTACCACTTGGACACTGTGCTCTGAAGTGCATCCTGAAGCCCTGTGGCTGCACTCAGAGCAAGCCCGTCTCGGTCAGGACAGCATGTCATAGCCCCAGCCTTGCTACACAACAGACGTGCTCCTCTCGGTTAAAATCCAGGGGTTTCTGGCCATGGGAGTAGCACTTAGGAACAAGGGGTATTGTTAGACAGTCTCGCTGGACCATGGAGAGATATGTCTAGGAAGTACACAGACTTGTTCGAGAGTGGCAGGTTGCTAGGGAGTCTCAAGGCTCGATGGAAACAGTAAGGGTCAGACCTAAAAGACAGTTATACCGAAGCCATAAGCAGGCCATTTGTTTTGTGTATGCATCTGCTGGCTAGCTGGTCACCATATTGTAGTGACCAGTGGGAACCCTATAGCATGGAGAAGGTAGAGCTAGGGATGAATTGTACGAGCCACGTGTGTACAAGACCTGCGAGGGCAGAGTAGTGCGGACACCCCCATCCTCCTGTCCTGAGGAGACCATCCTATAATAATAATAATTAATAATAATACTTTCTCACTCTCCTACAGTTCTCAGAGGATGACACACAGATAAATCACTTTGAACTTTCAGATGAAAGGTGTTCCATAAACCAGAGGGCTCATCAACTGTAATTGTTACGGTAATTATTTTAATGATGATAATGGGAGAATGGGGGGTAGGGCAGGAAGGAACCTCCCATCTTGAGACAAAGAAAAAGTCTTCCATTTCAGACCTGTGCTATGCTTCTTGCTGCTCCTGCGCTGTCTTCATCCTGGCCTAAAATATTATTTACTGCTTTCTTTTCCAATAAAACAATTATTTGTTCCACGGTTCTACCTCTCACTCACTCTCCACTGTGTCTGGCTTGGCCCTGACAGCTCAGCCATGAACTGTTTACATGTCTCGCTCACCCGCCCAGAATCTGGTTCAGCTCCATTGACACTAAAGGCAAGAGCATTCTCTGTGTGTGAGGAATCAATTACTTCCGCTGACACTCCATTACTGGCCTTCACATCTTAGGATTCCAGATGGAGAGAAAAGGTGGTGGTGTGTGTGTGGGGGGGACACAAAGAAGGTGGTGGGCATGCTTGTTTCTGTGTGTGTGTGTGTGTGTGTGTGTGTGTGTAGGAGTCCAGGGGAATAGGAGGCAGATGAAGACTGTGACTGTATCAGGCCTCTGACTTGTGCTTTAAGACCTAGAAAGACCTCTCCTTCCTTGATAGCCTTGCAGCATCCACAAGTGCCCCAGTGGCAGGAAGAGGCTGAGCAAGGCTATAAAAAGCAAAAAGGAAAGGCAAGGGTTGTCCTGCTGGACAGCAGGAGACACAGGCATACAGAGGCAGTCCAGGGGCAGCTGGCTTCCAATCCAGCCCTCCTGTGCTCTCCCAAAGGCCTCAGTATTTCCTTCTGGTCAGTGGGAATAAAACTAGTCCTGGGTCCACGGCTTGATATGGGAGGTAAATGTAGATAGTATCTGATGCCTTTGAGAGTGCCATAAATGTTGCTATTGTATAACTGATAATCTTCCCCCACAAGCATACATCTGGACCTCTACCATACAGAGAGGAAAAATTCATACACCTGCTAGAATGTTTCACTACAAAACCGAGAAGTGCATTAAGAAATTGTGTTTTTGTTTTTTAGATCAGGGGGTTCTCGAGAATGTAAGCCAAACACTATTTCTTAAAGTTTAAGTTTGACCCAACTAACTTTTTTTTTGATGGATTTTTTCTTCTAGGAAAAAATTTTTATTATGCAAATTGAATACAGTCATCTATTCTGTAATCAACTGGGCTGGGTTGTGAGGCAAAAGGCCTCATAATGAAGGACGATTATGAACTTTATTTTCTTCTCTAAAAGACAAGAACTGTGAGTGTGTGATAATTTATCTAGGTAGGAATAGGAAATGGAATTAAGTTATCTCTTGAGTGTTTCCCACTGAGGTCTAGATTCCTCACTTCTAAAACAAACAAAAAGAGCAGATTTTTTTTTTTTCCTACAGGAAAACATAGATCCCTCTGTAGAGATGTCTAATGTCTTGACATGTCATCCCTCTTCTCTTTATCCCCTACACACCTTTATCTGTCTCCCTGTCCCTCTGAATTTCTTAAGACAGCCTGCCAGCGTAATTAGATGGGAGAATTACATGGAGTTACATGGGGTGAGGTGCTGGCCCTGTGGGATCTCCAGCTTTCAAGAAGGTGCCAGAGTTGAGAGGCAGAGCAAGGGGGATCGTGCATGATAAAATCTCAAGTGATTTTCTCAATCCGAAGATAAAATGCATTGTTAAGAAAGACAGCCGCAGTGAAGCTCTCTTGCATAGAGAGCTTTGTGATTGCAACATCGAATATTTAAAAACAAACAGCCAAAAATAACTGTTGTCCCAACTGCCCTTTAACCTTGGTAAGAAGAGAACAATCTGTGGGTTGTTTTTTTCCCACTTCTTGGGTGAGCTGAAGTTGATGGGCAGAGGGAGTCCTTGGTGAAGGTTGTGAAGGACAATGGATGGGAAGCTCAGCTGGTAGCTGGGCTCTGGCTAAAGGGGCTGAACCTCTTATTGCACCAGACTCCCAGAGGTGGGTCTGTTTCTGTCATTAGGAGGCTTGTTGCAATATAGAAAAATACTAATGCTTACTGGGTCCTCGAAAAATGGGAATAATTCTGTGGTGGGCAGGCAGTAAATCTGTCACAACGATATGAGTAATCAGCCCAAGGGTCTCTCCTCAGCCAGCACATGGCAGCCTCTTGCACCACAGAGACTGGCTCTGTTTTGACTTCAGGCAATCCCCGCTGAAGCCACACCTCCAATTGGGTAATTTGGCTTCTTGCTCAAAGACAAGGGATTCAGAGTCTGTGTAGGAACAATCTGATGAGGACCTAATCTAGCTCCTTACCTGGACTTTCCCAGAGCAGACCACACTCTCGGGCATTACACTAAGGACATCTGGACACTGGGCACAAATCTGAAGACACACTGCAATAGTGGAGAGGGTGCGGACACAAGGCCCCATAATCAATCTCACCCTTTCCTGCTTCCTGCCCTGGGTCCCTCTCCTAAGGAGCTGCTGGAAGTCACCTGGCCAGGAAATAGAGTTAAGGAATATCATCAGGACCTTTTGCCAGGAAGAGGGTTTATATCAACAAGTCACAAGGGCGACTTCTTTTTCTCCTGCCCTTACAGCTCTCACAGGGAAGGAAATGGAGGTCAGCCATGTCTATGACTGTGCTTCCCAGAATTACCAACAGCCTTCTCTTCGGGCTGTTCAGTGCCACCTTCCGCCTGGACAGTTAGCCACACACACCTTCCTTTGTCTGGCTAACTGCTCTAGGGTCAGTATAGGAAGTCTTCTTCCAGGAGCTCCCTGGTCTTCTAGGCTAGACTGGACCTGGGTACTATGGACTCATAGCAGGCTTCCATGGTGCCACAATCATAACACACAGTGTGGGAGAGGGGAAGGCAGAGAGTGTAAGAGTAAAGAATGCAGACTGAGAAGTAGGGTTCGAATCCCTTCCTAGCCCCTTCAGAGGGCAGGACCTAAGGCCACTAGCTTGAGCCCTGTGAGGCCACTTTTCTTTATCTGCAAGCAGGAAAGAGAGGTTGCTACTTCATATGCCTTCCTGTCACTATTAATTGAGACAGAGACTGCAATGTGCCAACCCACTGACAGACTCAGAAGTACTCTGCCAGCTGGGGCAGCCTAACTTTATTACCTCCAACTTTGGAACCTCAAGGTCTACCAGGTCAAAGGGGATAGATAGTACACCGTCTTCTATAGTTTCAAAACTGATCCTCAAACCTTACACTAGGATACTTGTGAAACACTTCCTGGGCATAAAGTGAAGACTGGCTTATGGTCATTTTGTTGGTGACAAACCCAAGTCTGAATGGTTAGTGACATTTATAACCTAGATTTTTATCATCTATTTGCCACTACTTCGTAATCTCTGATGAAAGAATGGGAAAAGCAGACCTGCCTGCCCTCTGACCCCGTTCATATCACAGTTACCTATGCCCTGTCACAATCAATGGCAAAACATCAGTAAAAAGAGCTTCGGCACACACCCACTCAGATCCCTTCAGGCCTAGGTCCTGCAGTTCGGAGATGGAGTGGGTGGTCTGTGCCACTGGAGGACTTCCCCACTCAGAACAGAGGTGACTATGGAGGAACAGGCTATCACATCTAAGTGGCTCTGAGCAGGGGCTAAGAGAGGGCAAGTAGACAAGCAAGGAGCCTGGGGAGAGTGGCAGGGACGGGATGTGGAGTGCAAAGGGAGCTCCGGAGTCTTCATATAGAACAGGGCTGTGTTCGGTTGCCTGGACGATGTTGGACGTTTAGCGGGTACAGGACAGCACTAGCTATTCGGTGGGGAAAGACCACATTATTTAGGTCTGATTTCTTTTTTCTGTTTAGCATCATTGTTATTTTATCAACCTAGGAATCTGCTACTTGTTTTAAAAAACAGTCACCTACTGTGAGAGGGACAGACTCATCTTCTAAGACTTAGAGGACCCCTCTACAGCTAAGTAAACACAAGAGTATCTTGTTTAACTAGGACACTTGGCCAGAGGCCAAATAGCCATATCCAGAATGTAGCAGACTGAGGAAAGCAGAAGCAATTGGAAGCTAAGCCAGTGCTGAGAACTATAGGTGCTGTGTTATGCATAGTCAGGGTAGGGGGTTAGTCTTTAGGCAGCCCTTACTTTGCTGCGACCCTGGACTAATGAAATAAATAAGAAATGTTGGCCTTGAATTTGCACTGGCTTAGGATTGAAAATTTGAACCCCAGGACCTAATCTTTAACATAGACAACAAAGATTTTTGACAGCAAAATTGATACATGTAAAAATATTTTTTTAAAAGTCAGAAGAGGGAGGCTGCAACAGAAAGACTCCTCTTAACAAAAGTTGATAGCAAGATATCAGGAGATATGGGTGTCTACTATTATCCATTTTTCTCATTAAAAGACTTTTGTTGATTTGTAGAAAAAAAAAAAAAGATATCAGGAGAAGGGTCTGGAGAGATGGCTCTGTGAGTAAGAGCACTGGCTGCTCTTCCAGAGGTCCTGAGTTCAATTCCCAGCAACCACGTAGTGGCTCATAGACATCTAGAATGAGGTCTGGTGCCCTCTTCAAATGCACAGATACACACATAGATCACTCATACATAAAATATAAATAAATAAATTAATTAATTAATAAAAGAAGAATACCAGGAGAAAAAAGCCTAGTTTCCTATGACATAGTGCAAAGGCATTTAACATGCTTGCTAACTTATTGTACTGACATGAACGAGGTCAGCAAAGTTGTTGTTATCATGATTTTGAGGAAAGGGGTAAAATGACGACTTAGAAGTTTAAAGCTCCCTAAATCCAGTGACTCTCAGTGGTTAAGAGTGTAACTGCTCTTAAGAATATGAGCTTGGTTCACAGCACCAACATCAGGCAGTTCACAATGGGATCTTGCGCCCTCTCTTGACTTCTTCCGGTACTGCACTCAAGTGCACACATTCTTAACTGTCAGATCCAATGAGAACATTTTACTTGGCTTTCATTGCTCACATTTTACTTAGCTTCCATTGCTCATGAAGAAATGAAGTTTAGAATTACCATCCTGAATCATCAAGAATAAAAAAAAATTACTCTGCTTAACTGTTAACTTTGAGCAAACAGGGAAGTATGGCTTGTGACTGAAAATGTTCTGGGACTTTTCACTAAGGAACTTCACCCAGAAAAACACCTTTCTCTGACAGTGTTCATTTTAACATGAATGAGGTAATTTTGTTCTGAATCTATGTAGACTTATGTTTGAGGTTGCTGGCCCAAGAAATGTACTTTCATGGCTTTCTAGTGGCTTTTGGACTTCCTAAAATATTTTCAAGATATATTTGGTAAACATTTGTTCTTTCAAGGAACTAGCTCTTGATTTTAGTTACCCTAGGCTGGGCCTCTACAATGGTGTGTGTGTGTGTGTGTGTGTGTGTGTGTGTGTGTGTGTGTGAGAGAGAGAGAGAGAGAGAGAGAGAGAGAGAGAGAGAGAGAGAGAGAGAAGACTGCTAGAAGACTGGTGAATGAGTTGTGTAGGATGGCATGTTGGTAAGTGTCTCAAAAATATATATACAGTTCAAACTTTAGAAATGGAAAAATACTCAGCCTTGTGTGTGTGTTTCTAAAACCATAACATTGAAGCCTCTGGCTGATGACTCAGGCGAATGGCTTCTCTGTCTGCCGAAGCAGCAGCCTCCTGGTATCTTCTGCTCCCAGGGGGGATGAACTGGATTCTCTCTGTTTGCCCAGACAGCCCCGAGTCCTGTCTTTTTGTCCCTCGACACAGGCAGCTGGCAATGCCAGAGCAGCCTTTGCTTCTGCCTGTAGCTGCTACCCAGTCCCCAGGACAGCATGCTGGTGCTTAGGGTTTGGCTCCCTGTGGATAGCCTGAGGGAGGAGGCAGGCAAAGCTGACAGAGAGGGTGGCTTTGGATTGCACTGCCACAGAACGGCTGACGCTTGTGAGTGAAATTTTCCGAGCAGACAGCAAGCTTCAGTGGAACAAAATGAATGAGCAGTGGTCAAGAAAAGATCTGTCTGGGGTTTGTTGAGTAACAGCCTTGACCTTTGAGGTGGAGATTTCAAGGTATAGAAGGATAAAGGTTTAGGTGCTACACACCAGAACAATCCTTCCTATCAGGGCTCTGGTCTTAGGTCAAAGAACAATTTTTATAGTTAATTCCATGTACAGAAAGCAGAAGAGAAAATAAGAGGCAGACATAGAGGGTGCCTCTCCTCTTCATTTCCCCTTTGTGCTATGAGCTGTTGTCCATCCCCAGAAGGGCAGCTGAGGCAGTTTCCTCTTGGGAGAAGTATAACACATAAGCTTCAATGTTGACAATTGAACATGTCTCCAAGATGCATAGAAAGAGGAGACAGTTTCCTTTGGTAGCAAATGCTCTACAAACCCAGAATCTTTTTGGAGAAAAAAAATACAGTTTGGAAGAGGAGCTGTAAAGAGTCTAAAAGCAAGATGTAACTTTCAGGATTTAACAAGATGAAGTGTTCTCTTCTCAAGAAGGTAAGGGGCGAGAGGCAAGCCCCTTATTCGGCATGCAAATTGTCATGAGTGAGAGGCTGAGAGGACAGACATGGCCTTCTAAATATAAAAGTTAATGAGAGACCCAGAGAATGCGGAGTGGGGGAGCGGTGGGGGGGCATGGAGACCAAGCCTAAGTGAATGGAGCTTAATCCTAGAGGATCCTTGCCGACAATTTGGCACTGGGGTAAATAGATTCCAGAAAGATTTTTTTTCTGACCTCTTCGACCTTTTAGGTTGAAGCCAGCAGCGTGGATCGGGAGTGTAGAAGAAAACAGGAAGCTGCTTAGGAAGGCTGAGAAGCTGGGAGATGGCCGGTGACTTGCCTATTTCCTCTCTTTAAACACCAGCAAGGGTGAGGATTGTGTCCCTTCTGCTGCCTGAGGGAGGCTCCACACTAGGTTCTCCCCATCCTGGGGGATGGGTTCTGGGGCTGGAGTGTGCTTCCTTAGCTTTTAGTCTTCTCAATATATTTGGAGCTTGTGCTTATTGCTATCTGCATCCAAACTTCTAAAACGCTGGGCCCTTTCCTTCTGTCATTGGGAATATCCATAAAATGGCCTCTTAGCAATTTCCCCTAGAGATTTTGCTTGTGTCTGCAGAACCGAACTTGGCCCTCCATCCAGAGAGGTGCTTAGTCGAATTTCTCTGCGCTCATTCTCGAGCATCCTGTACATTATACTTCAGTTGATGCCAACCTTCTGCAGCCTTAGCCAAGGGCTCCTGGACCCCAAATACCTTTTACAGAAACTGTTCTAACCTAAATTCTTTGTAAAGTTCACTGCTGGGGAAGTGGAAATCCCAGGATGCTGAGTCAATGCATCCAGTGTGTCTGTGTAATATAGACAAAGGAGAACTGATACGCTATGTCATCCAGGCAACTAAGCCTGGTCCTAGAATTAGAAACCCCATCCTGTGACTCTTGGTCATATGCGGCATTCATCCAGGAATCTCTTTGGTTTCAACACAGACTACCTCCTGTTAGAAGGAAACTATTCTGTAGGTGCAAAGTGGTCCTGGGAGAGTAATAATGACAGCCGTTCACCAGGCCTCAGAGTTTAGCGCTAGTTACAGACAACCCTTGTTTCCTTCGGAGGAAGTACTGCCTGGACTGAAGCCTGATCTGCAAAGGAGTATCGCCTGCTCTCTTATACCTGTCCCATAAGCTGTCCCCTTATTAAGGACTCATAATTCCTTGGTCACAGTGGCTTAGAATGCCTATTCATCATGTGTGCACTGTGACTAGGGTACAAAAACCAGAACTGTCATCCTTTTCTGAACTGAACACTTTCACTTTTGCTTTTGATTGGAGAGGACATGGGTACAGCTTTAACGACTACGCAGTCCATCTATTCTCTACATCTACCCTGGCTGCTTCCCCACCCAAGCCAAGCATCTCGAAAGCAGTTGTCTAGCTGTCTGCTTTTCCAAGATGGCTGAATGGATGTCAAGCTTGGCTGATTTGCCCTAAGCGACTCACTTAACCTCTCTGTGTTTTAGCGTTATCATGTTAAAATGGAGGTCAGGATGGCACTGGCTTCTCAGGGCTGTGCTGAGAACGTAATGGCTTAATTATTTGTAGAGCAATTAAAACTGTGTTTGTAGAACAGATCCATACCCACAACTGTGATAGCAACATGTGCAGCCTAGACATCAAGAATCAATTGGAGTCTTAAACCTGCATTCATCAAATCAGTATTTCTTACTTTTTTTAAGTAATGAGCAGCCCCTTCAGAAAGCAATAAGCTGATCGCCAGTGTTGAATATATTTGAGGATCCAGCTACTATTTTAATTGGGAAGCTGGTGGGGCTTCCTGATATTAAAATGAGGAAGCTCTCCAAGGAAAGGTAAATTATAGCGCCAACAAATGGAGTTTTTGTAGCCCACTGCTTGACCCCAAGGAAACTCTCTCCACTGCCAACTTTTGCAGACAGGGCACCACTGTTTTCTGTACCTTATTCCAGAAGGTTCTTCACAATCCCATGGAATCAACTTCACCCTACCTCTCCTAAAAGGTAATGCCACCTTTATGTGTTCCTCTGTGGCTGGGACCCACAATGCCCTTCATGGACAAGAAGGACAAAATATAAGGATAGTGGCCAGATATACACATCCTCGGTCAGCAGGGTTGTGCTTACTTGCAATCATGCTTCTCGATTTCAAAGTGAGGGTTGAAGTTGAGCACAATCTTCTGGTTGGGTTCAGGGGCGTACACAACCCACTCACAGTTCTGATGGGAGGGGTAGTCCTGGGGGTAACCTGGGGAGGTGATGTAGCCAGCATCTTTGGAATTCAGCCGACCTCCACAGGGTGGATCTGGAAGAGAAAGCAATACCACCAAAGAACTTAAGATCTGCTCCAGCAGCCTCCCTTGGCCTCTCCTCCCTCCCAGTGGCTGGTCACGACTATTTTACAGACCTTTTATGGCAGTCCAGGAGACTAACCTATTTAATCATTCAGTGGAAGAGATTATTTCAGCTCTTCACTCTTCATAGCTACCCAACCATACGCGCTCGCGCGTGCGCGCGCACACACACACACACACACACACACACACACACACACTCCAGAAAATGGTCATAAATATTCTAATTACAAGGCTGGAGATTATAAAAATAAGAATGTACTCTTAAGAGGTCTCCCTGTCTTTTCCTGTCTTCCTTTCTTGGCCACCCTCCTCTCTTCCTTCAACCCTGAAGCTCTATCTTTGTCTCATAAATCCTTCATTTTACTGGGTGTCTCCTAGCCCAGCACGGTCAGCCAGCAGCAGGGCTCCAAGAACTGCCGATCGTGGTTTTGTGGTACCAACCCACAAGCAAGCCTGGCAACAATTACAAGAGGTGTAAGAAGGGACTTTCAGCTTTGGGCCAAAACAGGCCCTCGAGGGTGATTTCATCTTATTTTTAAAGCACCCACCCCCTCAACGCTGAATTCCACACACCACAGATTTGATTTATTATTTCATTATACACCCAATGGAAGAATCTGTATTGGAGAATCCTCTGGCACCCATCTCAGCATTTCTACAAAGGTGCTTTGTGTTGGGCTGAGCAGGCGCCTTTCTCTGTGCTTTCTGCCCATTTCCCCCCTGCCTCCATCACCACCAGAGTGTGCTGGTGCTTCTGGAAAGGGAAAGGCTGGGGAAAGTGGCTGCCTCTCTCCTCAGTGCCTGGCTGGAGGCGAACAGTCTCAGTGGGCCAGAAGGCAAGCGACAATCTTCAAAGGTAAAAAAGGTAGGTGATGACATTTGAAGAATCTCGGCTATCCAGGAGGGAACATCTGGAGTCTCTAGCAGGGATTCTTGGGAAATAGTGGAGTTTGCTGAATACCACAGTTAGAGTAGTAGATGGACACAAGAGACACAGAAATATTCTGAAGCCTCTTGGAGGCCTTCGAGAGCGTTGTGTGTCTCTGAGCATCAATCACGATTTAATACCACCATCTGCATGGACCAGCATGGGCCCGTGAATTATGTATTACAGCTCAGCAGACACCCTCCAGGATGGGGTTCTTTCTCCTGTGTTCCCTCAAAGAGGGAATGGGTCATGCATTTTTAACTCTACAGGTGCACTTTACCATCCCCTGTGTCTGTTGGCATTACTGTCTTCCAGTCCTGTACTGCAGACTGCCAGCCTGACAGGCTTTAAATGCATAAATGATAGGCTCGCTGCACAATGGTGGTGGGACACATATCCACACAAGTAGCCTTTTTTTGGCATCTAGCTTCCAAGGGCTCAAACTGTGCAGGGTTGAACTGCCCAGAATCTAATGGATTCAGGTCCATTTCCTACTGGGTAGAAAACAAAAGTGAGCTTTTCCACAGCCTAACAGCTACAGTATCACCCGCTACCTAATGACCCTGTGTCCTCCCCAGGACTGGAGGACAATGGGTCCATCCCTTCCACCCAGATGCTTCCAGCTCCCTTCCCCCACCTCTGCAGCCCATGCCTGCAGGCATTGCAGGCTTCCCAAAGCACTCCCCCAACAGGGCACCAGTATCTTGCAGCTGGTCATATGGTGGCCCATCAGTCTTGGTTGCAGTGGGTGAAAGGGGCTGGTAGAAGCCCTCTGAAAGGCAGATATGAGAGTAATTAGAGCCAACACTTAGATCACTAGCTTTTGCCACAGAAGCAGAGGAAAGAGTGATCTACTGGGCCAGCCCTTGTCAGTTATTTTTGTAGAAAACTGCTCGGCCTCGTCCCCAAAACATGATTTGTGCCTTAGAACTCATGAGGAGAAATCTGAGCAGAGCTCCTGTTTAATAACCTTATGCTTTCCCCTTCATGCAAGCCCCGAACCTCTGCTTCTCTCCAATTACTCTTCAAAGAAGATTTTCTCCCCTCCACCTCCTGGACCCCAGGATCGGGCTTTTGGCAATTTGACCATGCACACAGATCAGCAATGGGACCAAAACTACTTCTTCGCAGAAAGGTTTCATTTCTTATCTGTACTTAATATAATTACTGCCCCACAAAAGAAATTTTGTTTAACTCTACCAAACTCTATAGCCAATTGTCTGCACTCCTGCTGTTGAAATTTATTAACTGAAACACAAAGGGAAATCCTAATGTTTTCTTCTGTCTCCCACCCCCCATCATTTCTTTGTCAGAAGAAAATCAAGACACTTAATGGAATATCCATGGCCTCGTTAATATCTGCCTTGGTTGTGTGTTGGTAACCTTTTCAATACCTGTACATTTAGAAGTGGGTATTCCTGCTTATGCTTCACTCACACTCAGAAACACATACTCAGATACTGAGCCCCCATCAGTTACATGTACATATCAGTAGTCTACACTTCAGCCCTGTATACACGTTTACACCCTCTCATAAAATATCACACATCGTTTGCACAGACATATATTCACAAAGATAAATACTAGGATTTCTGTCTCTATTTTTCTTGGAGAGAACAGAATTCTTGAAAGACAGCAGTAAAAACTGTAAAGAAAGCACACTAAATTCTTCTACATCTCTTCTTGATAATTATATTTTCATTTTTAGTTTTTTTTTGGGGGGGGAGGGGGCTTGCATGTCTTAAGTACAAGTTTACCCCAATAAGAATTAGCTAAAATTGCTTGTAAAAGGCCAGATCGTCCATTACTTTATAGGCCTTTATTGTGCTCCCAAAGAATTTCACAGGAGCTTTCTGCCTTGTGTCAGAGGCATCACACAGGTTGAACTCAAGAGTAAACCCCTTAAGGCCAGTCTCACACACAGGGAACTAGACACTGTTGAAGCTGCCATCACTGAGCCTGCTTGGTGAGTTGACAAGGATTTCATTTTGCAACTATTTTGTGCACTCTTTCACCTCAGGCAAATTTATTTCCCAAAGAGAAGGAGCAAGATCCACCTGGGAGGAAAGCCTGAAGGGTGAGCTGGGCAGGTCAGGGGTCAGTGGGTGAAAGGGCCCAGTGAGATGCCTCTACATATAACTTCTAGAGAAGAGAAAGGTAGCTGCTAGAGTCAAGGAGTTTATTTTTTTTTCCCTCACAGTAAATGCTTAAGTGCCTTTATTTAAACAATAAAATGTCAAATATATAATTATTTTGGTAAATTTCTATATCCCTGTTCTATCAGCCAAGCATCATCTGATTTTGCCTATGGGTTTCCTGTCCCCCTCCCCCTCCCCCACCACCAAAGAATTTCCTTCTCCTTTACTTGGGCCCTCTTAGACAGCCTGAACTAAGACAGAGCTCCTTGGTAATACTTGATTTTTAGGAGATATAAAAAAGGAGCAGAAGAACCCTTACAAATCTAATCTGCCATCTAAGAAATTTAACTGCAGTTGTTTTAAAGGGAAATAGTATTACCTGAATTTGATAAACTCAGGGCAGGCTCTGGTGATGATTTTGTCTTTTTTTTTTTAAGATTTCTTTATTTTATATGTGTTATATGCATGAGAGCTTTATCTATATGTATGTACATGCACCACATATATGCCTGGGGTTTTGGAGGCCAGAAGAGGGCATCAGATCACCGGATCTCCTGGAACTCTCATGGAGCTATGGATGGCTCCGGACCATGTGGGTGCTGGGAACTGAACTGAGCCCTCTCCCTGTGAGCATCAAGTTATCTTAACTAGCCATCTCACATACCCCCTGAGCTCAGGACTTTTAAATAATCAGAATTCTGATGGTTGGCTTTGTCAGCCAGAGTCATGTAGCCATAGTGAAGACCAGAGACCCTAATGCTCATGTGTGCCATTTACCATGAAGGGTGGAGGTGGGCGCTTGACATTGGCAAAAAGAGGGGAGAAGTTTACTTCTTACTTGAGTGGGGACTTCTGGGGGCTCACCTTTATATATTTAGTTCAATATGTGAACTGTAGTAGGTAGGTAGTAGTCATGTTTTTACAGAAGCACTCTTTTTCCTTGGATGAAAACTCTACCCAGAATTCCAAAGTACAATGAAGGAAAAGAGAAGCCCTCCTTGGATGTGTCAAAAAAAAAAAAAAAAAAAAAAAAAGGAACCAGAAAACTAAGAAAATCTCTTTGGCTTCTAGGCTCTACCCTCACGTCTCATGTGATTCTCTGGGACCTCCTGGGTCTGTTGCAAACTCACTGAGCTTGAATCTCTATGATTGTAACCTTCCATGGAGACAAGGGGGCATATGAGATACTTATTTCCCATGTGGGTAACCCACACTTCTCTGTGGTTTCAGTTATTTGTGGTCAAAGACATTGCCATACTTGGATGACACACAGTTAGGAGGCCAACCCTAACCCTGACACCCTTAAGTCATTCTCAGTTATTCAATTCATTACATGATAGCACACAGCATTACCAACAGAAGAGTACATTAACTCACTACAGATAGATGATAGATAGATGATAGATACAGATAGGTAGGCTATATAGGCTTTTATTTCAGTATGGTACTGTAATTGTTGTATTTTATTATTAGCTATTGTTAATCTTTTACTGTGATTCACTTATAAATTAAACTTTGTCACAGGTACATATGCACAGAAAAAGTACAGTCTATTGAGTTGGGCACTATCCATGGTTTCAGGCATTGGATGGGTGTGCAGAACTGTTCCTGGAAGGCATGTAGAGGCTGCTGTATGGCTGAGGGTGACTGTATACTGCATCGCTTCCTTGGAAGCTTTTTATAACTCAGTCTTTACCCACAACATAATCCCATCCTTCCCTTAATCTAACATTACTCCCATCTTGTTATTCATAGGAAAGCCAAGAGGCTGCTCTTCTCCCCTGCTCAGAAATCTTCTCACATCACTTCTGGACTGTTAACTGGCATAGCACTGGGTAAGAATAAAGAGCCTGACAATCAAATCTAGTGTCACTACTGGCCAGCTGTGTGGCCTTGGGTAATTTAGCCTGCTAGGCCGAAACTCTCCTCTCCTCTGAAAGGCTATTCCCAGTGCTAAAATTCAAAGCCCATACTATGAGGTGAGGAAAAGTTCCTTTAACCTGTAGATTGACCTCAAATTCAAAGGAGTCTCTTCCTTCTGAGACAATAAGGTGAGTGTTCGAGGGTCCACCCTTTGCTTCATTTACTTGGTAAGCTGAAACAAAATGTAAGGATTTCCACTTGAGGGTGCTTGGTTTGCACTACGAAGAGTTTGAATGTCTCTTTTAATCATGTGTGAGCTTCCTAACTGGCTGTGAGGCTGCTTGTTTATAAATTCTACGGATACACAGCTCCTTGTGTGAGCATATCAACAGTAGGGATGCTTGGAAAGAAAGACCAGGTGAAGCATCATCAAATCCCTCACTCAGATCAGCTAAGTCCTTTGGGGTTTTAGTCAAATTTTGCTCACCAACTCAGGATAATCTTCTTCAGAGTTATTTCTTTGAACCGAGGTTAGGTTTTGTTTTATTCAAAGTGACTTCAGCCTGTCACAAGACAGTCTCATAAAATCCATATCTTGGCTTAGGCTGGGAAGAAATGAGCCAATCCATCAGCCCAGGAATGTGGCCGTTTGACCACTTCCTCAGGCAACTAGGAGCAGTGCAATCTACTCAATTTATGGGGCCCTGTGGCAGTGAGCAATGCACTTCTGGAGGTTCTGCAAATGAGAATCCCTGTGAACTTTTGCTGTGATAAAGTTCAAAATCTGAATAAAAGAACCATCTGGGATGGGAGAGGAAACAAGGAAGCAGGCGTGCAGAGGAAGTCAGCAAGTGTGCAAGAAAGGCTATCCCCAGCTATCAGAGGACACACTGGGAGAGGGGGCTGGAAGTAGGCTCTTCGGAATGCCTCCCCCCACTTCAACCTGGATGCTAAGAATGACCCGTCCGTCACCTAGTGGGAAACATGTAAGTTTGACATGATTATCTCCCCTGACCTCGAATCATGCCACCTGTGCTAACCTTGTTATCTGTCATCTTATGAACAAATGCAATTCCAATAGGGCAGCCAATATAATATCATTAGTTTGTATTTATGTCCACTCTTTTCCAGACCTCATTGCAAATGCAGTTTTGATGTCAGTGATGAGAGATCTGGGATTACAAATCCTGACCATTTTAACAGACATTTGGGAGAGGAAACAGAAGAAGAATAATTCTGAGGTCTCTCCAAAAACCAAAGGAAGGAAAGAGGAGCGAATAAAAAATATTTTTTCAGTTATTTTTGTGAACTAAAACTTAGGTTGGAGTGTCAATTGCTCCTCCTTGGTTAGCACATGAAACTTGAACCCTCTGGCCTTGCAAATTGGGCCTCACATTAAGCCCAAGGCACTATTTCTAACTTTATTGACAATTATTCCTAGCCATGTATCCTAAAACTACAGCTTCCCTACACAAACCCAGTGAGCATTTCTGCTGAATGTTTTCTCTGCTGGAAATCTCACCCTTATAGGACCTTTCTTCACTGCCACACCAGGAGTGCCAGGGACTTTCTTTCTTCTCTCTACCTCAAAAGCCCAAGTCTTGAGCATCTTTGATGTTCAGATGACCTTATCCTCTCTGCCTTACCACTAGGCATCTGAGGCCAAGGATCCTTCCTCATTATCCACCCTTGGGAAGCCCATTGCTATCAACCCAGAGCCTGTTCCAACAGTCAGATTCAGTAAGATTTCACCAACTAAAGAATTAAGACAGAACTAGAATAATACTATTTTATCACAATATAGTATCACTAGATACCAAAAATTCATTTTACCAGAAATAATCAAACACCAGCTACTATTCTTTCTTTCCTATCATCAACTGCTACTAAATACAGACTCTAAAATGACAGATTCATGACCTGGGATAGTAACAGGCATAGATCAAGGTGGACTACGTCTCTAAGGAACATCCTAACCTTAGGTAACAATGAAGTTCGGTGGTTATATCTAGCAGTAGCAACATATTTTTCCTGAAACTTTTTGTTAATTGTTTATCATTTGTTGTTTCTCCTCATTCAAAAAGGTAACTTCCAAATGCTTGTTTATCAGCAGCACGACAACATGGAAACCTACAACGTCATCACTGAGCCATTGGTGGTAGTGGATTTTCTCCTATGTGACTTCAGCTCGCCTCTCCCCCACTACATCTGTCCTGTGCCTTTATCTCTGGCTCCTACTATGCCTTCAGGGTACATCTGTTTTATTTCCCCCCCATTTATTCTCACAATTATTATTATCATTTGGTCCAGTAATTTGCAATTCCCTTTATCTTCTTTGAGGACTGGCTCTCTCCAGAACCTAATCAATACTTATCAGAACATCTTTGGGGGCTGGGAGCAGGGTACCAGACTCTCTCTCTCTCTCTCTCTCTCTCTCTCTCTCTGATGGCTAGAAGCCTTGTATACTGCAAGCTACTGAGAATTTTCCCTTTATTCCCACTCACCCCCTCTTTTTACTGGATTAGATCTTGCTTCTTTTATGAAGACCCAGAGGAAAATGAGATTATTAAGAGTCTTGCTGGGTAAAAGCTACTTTGTCTTTCGGATGACTTTTTTTTTTTTTTTTTTTGAGTTCAGTTGCTGAGGGGACTTACTTAATGCCAGAGTAGAAGTTATTGCAAATTTGAAAGAGTGCCTTAAACCCAGCATTCCCTGCTGAGCACACTTTCAGTCAGGAAGGATGGAGTGTGTGGGAGGGAACAGAAAGGGGAAAAGGGACAGATCTGAAGCGGGGAAGTGAAAGCAAGAACATGGGAAATAGAATAAGGAAGAAAAAAGAATGCAAAGAGATGTCCCTTTGCTGAGATGAGATCCAGCAGGCGTGATTGGCCTACGAAGAACTTTGTGAGGAAGATAAGCTGCTGCTTACAAAACCCAGACAAAAGTTTAGTGAGGGAGCAGTTGAGAATGCATCCATCTCATAAAAATAAAACAAACTCCGCACAGTCGCTGGAGAGTGCTTTGTGTGAGCATGAGATAGCTAAGCCACCATATCTGTCTCCAAGATTGAGTGACATCACAATAGGCTCATCGAACATCAATTTCAGGTGACATCATGCAGCACAGTCATCCTAGGTAGGTACTGTATCAAACATCTTTTAAAGATGAGGAAACTGAGGCACAAAGCCATTAAGTGCTCTGGTGGCACAGAGTGCTTATAATGCAGGGCTGGAGACTGGCCGAGGTGGACTGTAACCTTGGACGACCTGGCTCCCAGTGAATGAGAAGCTAAGCAATCTAGCCAGTGCTCTGAGCTCCAGTGACACTTATTGGTGGCATTTAGGGAAAGATAAATATTTTGCCCCACTCAATACCTCTTTTCTCTGCCCATGCCAGTAACGGGCCAGTGTGAACAATGAGGGATGTGTTCAAGGCTGGGTGTGAGCAGACTGGAAGTACTTAACACCTTCTCCATTGCCTGCAGAGGCACAGGCTCCCTGTTATATTTGTGCTGTTTCCCGTGTTCTGGAAGCCCTGGGTGGGGTGTACACAGAGTGGTAGGATGCTCAGGTCTGTAGTCACCTTTCACAGCATCACAGATTTTTTTTTTTTTTTTTTGATCAACACTCATTCCTCCCTTCTTCTGTCTCCAGCCTGTGTGTCTCTGTCCCAACTGTCACGTTGTTATTGTTCTACTGGAGAGAAGCAGCATTTTCAGAAATGGGGGATTTATTTTTATAGCACAGCTGGTCTGCCAAAGGTCACATAATTTGGCAACATTCCCAGTGGTTAAAAATTAATTTCTCCTTATTAATACAACCGAGGTCCCATAGGATAGGGGCTCAGTCTTATCTAAACTTGACAGCTTCCTAAACCTCTAGAAGCTTCCTCCTGGGCCAGCCACAGGACAAGGCCAGTATGTTCTGGAATCCAACCCCACTAAACCTTGCTTGGGAGTGAAACTGTTAAATGTTGGTCCTTTCTGTATAAGGCACATATCTTGAGAAATGCAGTCGGAACTCAGAGTTGGGGGATAGAGGGGTATGGGATACACATAACTTCTGCCTCATCCTCCAGAAATGGGTTAATCACCCTCTTCAAAAGCTAGCAGTAAATAAACCCTTTCCTAAAAGGAACAGGACAATGGCTAACTCCTGGAGCTCAAAAAAACACACCTGCTACTCAAGGTGGGTACCTCATCTGGCAAGTGATGGCTAGATGATAAAATACCTCAAATATGTTCATGCCACCATGGACTCCTGCTCAAGGTCACATTTCAGGACTCCTTTGTTCAAGGAATTTCAAATGTGTTGTGCTCGTCAAAAGTAAAAGTAACCATAAATATGATTCTGGGTAAATTGGCTTTTCTATTTGATTCACAATCTGGCAACTTGTCATTTTGTAGAAGAAACAAAGCTCCTATGGGCTAAGCAGGGGTGAAGTGAGCCAAGGAAGTAAGGACTGACCAGGCTACTTTCTTTACCTGGTTAAGGCAAAGGGAACTTCAAATCCAATGAATTCAGATAACCAAGTCTCTTTCCTATTGGCTGCTGTGACTCCGCTGTTTTCCTTTTTATTTTTAAATTGGTTAGTTCAGTTCAGAGTTCAGTTGGATAACATGGCTACTATTTAGCACAAGGGCCTCCAATTGGATTTAGTCTCATCTGCTGGCTGGTGAAAGAGCTAATGAGAGACAATGCCCCAGCCATATTACTTAGCACGCTTCATGCTTTCTACAAAGGAAAAAAAAAAAAAAAAAAAAAAAAAATCTCACCTTCATATCTTTCCAGACTGGATCTTTGGAAAACATGTTCTGAAAACTGCCAGTGAGCCTGGTTCTTAAATTTTGTCAACTCAGAAATGTCCCACACTTGGTCAGTTCACTCTTTTAATTGCTCCAATGAAGAGCTGAATGAGATGAAAAACACCTGGAACCTGAGCTTCCCCCCCCTCCCCAATAACTGTTGCTTGCTTTCATGCCCGGTTGCATAGGAACTGGTGTTTGCACTCTTCACCTAAAGAATTCGGACTCTCCATTGGACAGCAGGAGGCTGGAGCCATTTGGTAGACAGCAGGGGTCCGCTTGGGAGAGCCCAGCCTCCAGTCCCAGCAGCTTTTCAATCTCACACTTTGCCAGTTGAGTGCTCTGGACGCTCCCCGGGATGGCATAAAAACCTCACACTGGAGGTGCTGCTGAGGACTTGACTATTCTACCTGGTGCATCCCGGACAAGTAAGGACCTGCTTTGAAGCCCTGTGGGGCGCTCTCCTCTGTTTTATACTGTGTACCCAGTTGGCAACTGGTTACAGCCTCACCTCCTTCAGTGCTTGCTTCTGGGGAAAAGGTGACTGGGCACTTATTTAATGAGAATAGGAGACCAGTCCCCAGAGCTCTGAGTAGGCTCTCTATCTGGAATCCAGGAGTTTACATGTTTCACTTGGCAATGATTATACCCACCCATGGCTATGAAACATTTTTGGGGAGACAATCTAAAAGACTCATCAAACCCCATATCAAGTCCTTGGACTATCGTTGCTTCCCTTAGTGAATTTGTTTGAACTCGGACCTGTGTCCCACAGCCAATTTACACCTCTTATCTGATCACCCAGCTCAGACTGAAGGTTGAATTGACCGTGTCAGCCCGTGTCCATGGCAATGGTGTTAAAGGCCACGGCAGATCAAAGCTCTCCTGGAGTAAGAGAGAAAGGGGAGATGGTTATGGGGTCTGGCTTCTTTTGGCCCTAAGCCATGGGTCTCGTGGGGCTGGGGGAGGGAGACGTAGATATTAAGCCTGGTCACCTTCTAAGGAACCCCCTGCAGGGACCGAGCGACTTCCTGGGTAGAATGCAAGCCCTTGGGGATCTTTTCTAGCACAGTAGTTTAGTGGCCGGGCGCTGCTGCTGGAGAATGGCTAGCGCCAGGGGGCTCTGCTCTCTGTCAGAAACTGAAAAGAAGGGAGGCAGAGGGAGCGAGCCCAGCCGGAGTCCATGCCAATAAACCCGAGCGTCCACTCCCTTCCCTTCTAGAAGAAATTCAACCAGAGCCGCCGCAGAAGCTGCCGCAAGGATGGGAGGATCCGTTAAGTGATCTGGAAAGCCGATTCCAGTGCTCCCAGCCCTCGGAGATTCCTGAACTGTCTCCCAATCAGTTCCACAGCCCCTCGCACACGCAACGCCCACCTTAGGACCATCGGTCGACTTGTGCCCTCCACCTAGGAGCTGGTGGGACACACTAGGGTCGCAGCCAGTCCCTGGCGAAGAAGGGTGGGGGCAGCCGTTTAATCACAGCGCGCCTCATCTCCATTAACTTGTGTGCATATTAAAAAGAAATCAATCAAGGAAACTAAAGCATAGGTCGTGAACACCGTATTTTTTTTCCCCCACGTGGACCGGGGCAGCCAGGAAAGGAATGGGGTGGGCGCAATCCTTCAGTAGGCGACTGCAGTGGCTGCTCTGGAGTACAGCCGCAGCCACGACCTAACTTTCTGGCACCAGCCAGCATCAGGGAAATGCCGCAGGCTTCTACCCCGGGTGTCCTTAGTCTGGAGGAGGAGGGGGCCGGCCTGGAGGAGTTCTAGGCGACCAGTTTTGTAGAGGTTGTAGCCTTAGTTCTGCTTTTGCTGGAAATATTTTTGCCTAATAGAATGTTTATAGATTGCTCAGCTCTGTTTCTGCTGCGTAGCCCAAACAAATCGATGCGGCGGTAGGGACCGCTCTGGGGGATAGGGGGTTGGGAGCGCTGGGGGGCGCCCACGTCTCGGCCACGTGGATGCCCGCGCCGCGTGCTCTTCACCTGTTCTTGCGTTTCTGTGTTCAGGCGGGCGCTAGCCGCACTATGCTCCTGCAGGCTGTGCAAGTTGCGCGCATTCCTGCGGTTTAGGCTGCCTGACTGCCTGGCTGCTTCCCGCCTCTCTCCGCCCTTGGTGCTGCAATCCCACTCCGGCTTCCTGCCGCCCGGCTTGGCTAGAGCGGGGATCTTTCGGCGTCAGGCCCCCAGCCTCTATACAAGCCAGTTCTCCAGGGGCTGCGGCGAGCTTGCGAGCCTAGTGCAGCGTGGGGGGCAGGAGGGGGCGCTCCGATTTGGCCCAGCCCAGCTGCCCAAAGTTCGCCAGCCCCGGGCGGCAGGTTACGCGCCTGGTAGCGGGATGCACAGTGCCCACATCGCCTTCCAGCTGCCAGGGACCGCCCGGTTTTTGCTCAGTTTTCCCAACGTGTGCCCGCCACCTTCTTTCCTGGCTTCCTTCTCGGAATAGGTTACCGCTGCCGCCGTAGTGCCGGGACCTATTCACCTCCTGGCGGGCGCACATAGGGTGAGTCAGAGGTCTAGCTTGGCCTCGCCCTTAGCCACCCGGGGTAGTTCTCCCGGCACCAATCAGTTACTCGATTGAAACCGTGACGGGCAATCGATCGCCTTTTCGTGGAGCTGGATAATATCTACTCTGGGTGGGGTCCCACTCCGGGTCTGAGGCTGCCCGTGGGCTCTTTAGTGGGTGACCTGCTTCGCACTCTGTGCTTTAGTGCTGCTCTGGAAATGACGCAGCGAGACCAGGGATTGGGATGGGAGGGGGCTCTGCAAAGAGTGCGGGAGGCAGGTGGCAGAGCAGGAGTGGGTCCGAGCGGGTGTCGTACACACACATACACATGCTCCATACAGAGCTCAGGGACAGATGTGCGAACATCTGGGATAGGAGACGATCCCCGAGTCTTCACAATCCCTGTGGCTACGCACATCACAGGGATCCTGAAGTTGTATGTGTGGTGTGTGTGTGCCAGTGTGCGCGCACTCGCATGCCCAGGCCTACCGGAGTCCGCTCCTGAATACATAATATACCGTGGGCATTCTTAAGGAGCGCGCGTGTGCGCGCGCGCACAACACACACACACACACACACACACACACACACACATATATATATATATATATATACATACATACACAGCAAACCACACACATACATAATTTACGCAGCATTCAGGTCCGTGGGAGGTTATTTAATTTCAAGTCAAGCTGGGAATTCAGAATTAAAGCGAGACTGAATGCGAGGCCCAGAAAGATTTCCCCAGGACGGACCTACACCCATATCAACTCATGCTTGCAGCTAGCTGCCTATAGGACCAGTTACCGCCGAGAAGGGGCTGTAAAAGCTTAGAATTTGAGCCTCAAAGGCACCCCCCAACGCCCTCAAAAGATAGCAAAAATAAAACCCATATATCTTCCACGTAAGTGGCTGTAGGTGTGTGTTGGAGAAAGGACAAGAATCCTGGAAGACAGACATTAAGCTTTCTCTTCAGGACCGGCTAAACACGGTGCAGGAACGCCGGGGTGGCTTTAGGGAGTGAGTCCACTGCGGCTGGCTGTCACCTCCCAAGCGCCTCGAGGTAACAGCACTTGGAGTTTTTATCTTTATCTCTTCTGCTTCCTTCCCTCACCATTTCCTTAGTAGATGGAATACCATCCAATCACCTGTGGCAGCAACTGCTAAGACTTTCTCAGCTTCCAGACACTGTTTTAGAGAGGAGAAAAGCACTCCCCCCCCCAGCAATTCGGGGGTGGGAGAAAGAACCGCATTTCCTGAGACCAGAGACCCGTTTTCAGAGAGATATCCCTTGGCGCACTCCACAAAAGCCGGCCTTTGACTATGTTAGGCCCACTGTGCTTATCTCTTCAGCCTGTGTCCACACACCCTTCTTGGCAATCCTTGAGAACAAATTCCACTCAGAAGTTTCTAACCACTTCACAAGACTGAGAGACCTTCAAGAGGCATGCAGTTTCTTTTATCTTTTAGTAAAAATGTAAAGAACATGATTTGCTTTCTCAGAAAACACATGGATTCAGGAGGGAGCAGGGACCACCAGCTGCCCACGGGAAAGCCCCATCTCAGCCACAAGCTAACTTGGTCCACTAGGTTCAGTCCTCTGAGTCTGAGATGCAACCACCCATTCTGCAAAGAATCTGCACATCTGAAAACCAAAGCTAGACTCCTGCTTTTCCCCCCAAGCCCTTCAGCTAACATTGCTCAATGTAGCTAAGTAGAGGGAATGCAAATGATTTATATTTCACTGGCTAGGTTGAGGAAACTCAAGGGAGATGTGTTCTGCTTCAAGACAGGGAAAAAAAAATCTCCAAAACTGTAATGCAAAGGCTTTGTAGTATTTTTAAACCTTTGATTCAGTCCATATGTGACATCTGAACACCGCCAAATTCTGTTACAACACACACACACACACACACACACACACACACACACACACACTCCTAGCAAGAGAGAAAAGTTGGGTTTGGCCGCTCTGGTGGTGTAAAGAGGGTCGGCTGAGCTCTCCCCTTACATTATTGAGTATTTAGGGAGCCTCCTCCTGAGCGGTTTTGCGGGGCCTTTCTGCATTAGCAGTCGCCTTCAAAGGGGGACCCATGTAAAAATAATAGAAAAACTTTGAGGGGGCTTACCTGGTTGGCTTCTTACTTTGTGTCCTGAAAAGTACAGAGCTAAGAAAACCCAGGTAAGAGGGAACATATCCATTTTTGAAAGAGAGGCTTTCTCCAGGGGTAGGTTTGTGGAATCTCGTATAATTATGTCTTTGTGCTTTTCCTCTCTCTAATTTTCTTCCTTGTGGTGTCTTCAGTAAAGGTCTCTAATGATTAGCGTTTTCCTCCTGGGTCCTGGTAGCCCTCTCTCTTCACCTTCAATTCTTGCTGGAATCCCCACCTCACTAGGAGATAGCTCCTGAAGTCAGCCTCTGGGAGCAAGCTGGGCTAAGCGGGACCGGTTTTCTCTTCAAACCCAAACGCGTGTATGTTCTCTCCAGTTCCTCAAAGTGTCATTTCCTTTATCCTACAACATCACGAGGGTTTCCGAAAAGCCAAGCGTAAAATAATAGTAATAATAATAAAAATCAATGCCAAGACTTGCCCTGGGCATTACACTGCCCCTAGGCAGCTGTGTGATCTCAGAGGCGCAAACTGACACAGGTCCCCCCGGCACCCGGGACACACACGCGGGCAGAGACAGCGACCGCTGGACAGGCGGAGTGGGAAGCAGCCAGCCTCCGGGCTCTTGTCGTCGCCGGGTTCCCTTAGCGGGAGCCTCCCCCGGTGGCTACACCCGCTCGGCCAGTCTCTCGAGGGAAGTGCTAGGCAGGAAGCAGCGGCTGCGGACGGCGCTGCTGGAACTGCTGCGGGTGCGGCGGCGGCTGGGATCACCCGCGAGTGTGCGAGCGGCTCTCCGAGTTCGCTGGCGCCCGCCCTCACCTCCACCTCGCCCAGCGGCCGGCCGAGTGTCTGCGCTTCTGAGGATGTGCCGGGGGCGGGCTGCGGGCTGATGCCTCGCTCGCCTCCTCTGCCTCCCCTCCGGCTCCCCCCTCGCCTTTTCAGGCCGAGCAGCATGTGGATGTCAGAGCCGCGGCAGAGCGATCCGATTACGCGCCGGCTCAGGGCCCGCCCCTTCTGTGTTCCTGATTAAAGAGGCAGCGGCGGAGACGCGCGGCGCAGAGCCCAGGGCTGCGGCGCCCAGCTCGGGCGGGGCGATGGTGGCACACAATCCCGCGGCCGCGCGATCAAAGTTAAGGTGCCTTGCACCCCTCCGCCCCTTTCCCAGCCCTCACCTCTCTCCACTCCTGCGCACCTCCGCGCGGGGCTGCGGGTGTGTCACACCCCGAGAAAGGAGCGCCCTCCCTCCAGGGCGCGCTGCCCCTGCCGGGAGGGAAACTCCGCGGAGCCCGGGAAATGCTTGTTTCCCCTAAATTCCGAGACTCTGAAGCCACACATGCAGAATCCAACACAATGCCACCTGCAATGGCCGTTGCTGGAGGGGGGGGGGGTGCGGCGGTGGACTGTGTTTGGGGTAAGGAGCCAGTGGTGGCTCAGCCATGTGTTCCCAAAGGCAACAGTGCCTGGCGGCGACACACACCGTCAGCTCTAGCTGAAGCAAACCCCAAATATTCCTTGTGTTTACTACTCAGATCCTTTGTTGTGTTCCAATCAGGGTCCTATGGACTTACCCCTGCGCCCTTAACTTGTAGCTATTTTTAAGGCATGAGGAATGATTTCATTCAATAAAGGATTTCTCCAGGCAATTAAATTGTTTCCAACCACACAACACACCTTCAAGCTTCTACACATAGTACAGGTACACGAAGGCCTATTGCTACTGTAACTACATCTGCTCATGTTTCCCCAAGGAAATGTGGTCACAGTGTTGACAGAAAGAAAATAGCATTATGTTAACTACTTTTAAGTGGAGGCATGAAAACTGTCTAAAGGCGCTTATAAGCTAACAGTTGGGGAAACAGTTACACCTTTGTTTCTGAATGACTTGGCGATTCCCAGCTGCCATGTTCACAAGGCATCATTGCTTTACCATGATCAAGATTCAGTAGAACCCGTCTGGCCACCATTGCGATTCCTTTCCTAGCACCCTTCAGATTAAGAAATATAAAGTTTGGGTGACAAGGAACATACATCTGACCATATACCATTTTCTCTTTGGCTTGGATTTGGGATCCTTCTGGGTGGTTTCTTTCCTTATCTGGGCTTGCCATTAACTTTGTTTATCCCAATCAGTGTTTGAAAAATCTGTAACTCTCACTTAACTGTTATTTACATGGAGATAAACCCAAACAAAATTGATTTTCAACTAGTTGAAGACTGCCATAGAGGGGTTTTATAGTGAAAGTCAAGTATCTCATGGTTTATCTTAGATGCCTGACTTCGAAGGGCAGGTGTCAGAGGCCTTCTGAGTTCTGCTAGAGAGCAACACACACACACCCTCAAACACACATAAAGGCTTCTTTTGATCCCCTCTCTTTCCCTTCCCTGTTTGCTTTTTCTAGGCTCAAGAGAAAATCCGTATCGCTAAAAGCTCCAGATTTACATTTTCCTGGTTTAAAGTCCAATTGTAAAGGACGACTCCCAGCCCCAAATATTTGATGAAGGAAGGGGAAGTCTAGATTTTGGACCTCAAGCACAAATCCCAGTTTGTGTTGCTGCCAAAATACTAACCTAAGTACAAATAATGCTATCTGCACTTCCAATGCACGCAAGGAGAGCGTTTCTGAGTGCCTCTGCTCCCATTACTCTCCAGACTGACCAAACAATTCCAGGGCAGGCTAGACCTCTAGACAGCTGCTTCTGAGAACACCACAAATAGGGTTGAAGAGAGAGAAAGAAAACTGAAGTCCATTGGGAAACCATAAGGATGACAGCCTTGGACTCCTGACCTTGGAGCTTCAGGCTTGTGGACTACTTCCAGGGTTCTCCATGCTTCTGTGAGAAGTCAAAGTAAGTTTCAGTGTTCCTGGATCCTGTTTTTGGCATTATGGATCTTTTTTTTTTTTTTTTTTCCCAGAGGTGTCTGTCCTAAATTGCTTCCTGGGGGCCTCTGTGCCCCTGCATGCAAGACTTCACTGCAGTCCACTGGAGTGAAGGCCTCATTTTCTGCAGATGGCCTGGGGAGAAGAGTTGGTTTCCAGCACTGAAGACTGCAAGTGGCCAGGTCTTTTCCAATCCTCTAGGGGGCAGCACTCAATAAATAATGCCCATGCCACCAAAGGCCTCTACACGTGGTGGCTAGCTCCTGCCTTCTGAAAGGGCTTCAGCAGAGCAGGAAAAATTCAGACTCAGGCTATTTTGTCTGGCCTATTCTGAACAATATCTCATTGACTTCTGGAAGAGTTAGAATTGCTTTCATCTAGGACTTCCAAGGATTCCAGAGCAGAACCCGAAATCCTAGTGTGACACATGGGAAGAGGGTCTTTAGGGAAAGTTTCCAAGCTGTGGCTGGCTCAGACCAGTCAACATTGTTTTTATGTAGAGTATAATAGGAGGGTCTGCTGCCATGGGTTTGGTTTTAACCAGAGGTTAAGGTAGTGACAAACCAGGTTTCACACTTACCTGTGTATGTCCCTATCCCTGATTCTTACTTATGAAAAGGCCTGGATAGTTTTCAGAAACAATGGTTTTGTGAATAGAAAAAGCAAACTGGCCCCAAGGAGCTAAAAATAAAGCTGGGATTCCTGACCACACCTCTCACTCAGCTGGGATGTTCATATCACTTTCCTTAATTGTGAAATAATAATAGATCGTCATATCCTACATTGCTTTGATGGAGAGGGGTTCATTGGGGAAACATAAAGAAAATTTCTAGATGATGTTAAAAGGAAGCTGTCCTCAGCCACTCCCTGTGGAAAGTTAAGCTATTACCAGCTTTACAGTCCCAAACTTTAGGACATGAGAGTCACAGAAGGCAGATGTTAAAAGTCCAGGTCCCCGGGCACCAGCCTCCTGCAGCTGGGATTTTTTAGGTCTGGAATGATTTCTGGGCATCTCTACCAACACACACACACACACACACACATTTTAGATGGTTCTATTGCAAAGACCCATAAGCCAATTGAACAATAATTCTGACATATGACATTTACTGAACAGCCTTCAATATTTCATCTATCGAAGGATATTTGGAGAATTATTCTCTTCACACTTCCTCTTGGAATACGTTTCAGATGGGGTCTGATGCTTCAGATTTCTGGAGAGCCTCACTACAAACATGTCCACTGAAGTGTCTGAATGGCAGGGATCCTGGCTTCCTCTTGTGACCATGAGAAGCAGTAGACCTAGGCTACTTGGAAACCACCTAACAGTTGACCTGGGTTGAAGGGTGAGAGTTGCAGCCACATGTTCAAAGGACCAGTTTGTGGGGTTCATGAAGCTCCAGTTCAGCCTTTTCCCTACACAACCATTGGTTGTTGCTGGCAGCCTCTTCAGGTACGGTTTTCGGTTTGTGTTCATCAAATTGTATTAACTGTTCATAGATGCGTGACTATGCAGGGGGCGCAGAAACCAGACAGGCAAGGGGTTCTGCCTCCTGGGAACACAGGATCTAAAGGCTCCAGAAGTTTCATGCTTCCACAATAGACACCACCTGTCACATGGTGCTCCCTTATCGGAGCCCTCCTATCGACAAGCTCTCACCCTGAAAGGGAGAGATAGGGGGCATAATTGCATCTTAATCTGTAATTTACTGCTCTGTCCCAGTTAATGTTTAGCTGCAGCTGTCTCAGAAGTAAACCTTTGGTTAAAATGTAATAGATGCTCATTTTGTATTCTCTCTCTTGTCTGACGTTGAAGCCTGAGTTCTGATCAATAGGATTCTCCCCCCCCACCTCCAACACACTTTGAAAACAATCATTTGTTTTCCCCAACAGACTTGAACACCACCTAATTGTTTCTTTTTGATCCTGTATTTGGTGGGTTCCCAGAATCCTTGCAGATTTCCACCAAGTGTTAAAATCTTCCCCATTCCAAATTGTGTGTGTGTGTGTGTGTGTGTGTGTGTGTGTGTTGGTCTTCCTCAGTCATAGTCTTAAATCAGACAGGAGAGAGGGAACCTTGCAAATAAGAACACAAAAGTGACAACCAAATGCAAAATGCATTCAAACATCCCTTGGCAAAGGATGCTCAAAAAGTCTTTCTGCTTCCTTCTTTCTCCTTGGCTTCCTCAAAAGGTGGGGTTCCCTCTGCTATGATAATTTATCTACATTTGGAGCTTTGAAACATCGAAAAGACCCAACCCACCAACCTCTTCTTACATAGGAGCAATTCCAAAGCAACTTACCCACCACATCATGATGGAGAATCTGTGCTTTTTATCTGGTTCCCCCTGAGATCAAAACATTCCAGCAGAGAAACTCTTTAAATAGGAAGAGAGACAATTCAAAATAGCTTCAGGAAGCTCCTGAAACTGATCAGATTCACTAGGCCCCTCCCTTCAGAGTAAATTAAAAAATGAGAGAATCCTCCTAAGACAATTGGAAGCTGAGCTGCAGAGAAGACTCTTAAGATCAGATCATGTTCCTGGAAGAAATTTAGATGGGAGTCACTTAGAAGGGACACTCTCCAACCTGTTGAATTGTCCACAGGATGTGCAGTGTGCTTCACCAGCTTTGTGAGCTGTCACCCATGCTGGGGTGAGCTTTGGTGATGCAGCTCTCTTTGCATCATTTCTGTTCCTGTAAGTAAACCCAGTCAAACTCATTGGTTCACCAAGCTGGACTTCGGTGGTGTCCTTACTTTGTAGCTATTGTGGGTCCCTGTCTGGGGTAAGTAGATCTGTGTGTTGCCTCTCCTCAGGAAAAGTTATGTTACACACCATTTGGCTTTTCTGTATATGAATTGTGGCTAGTATGACCAAGGGACTGAGCTGTAGGTTGTATCTCATCCTACTACTAATCTACATTTGATTTGTGTTTACCACCTACCGTGTTGGACAGAACAGCCTTTGATCGGGAGCTGTACATTTGCCATGGAAACCGAGCAAACCGCACATCCTTTCAACTCTGATGCTCCCACACTTGTTCGCCAATGGGGAATCTCAGCATTTGTGGCTGTTCTGGCTGCCGAGGCATGGTTTGAAAATGCAGGGAGGGTCTGATTGACCAGAGAAAGGCACAGCTCATATTGTCTAACATGTGCCCTTGCTTACTTTTCATAAATGAGATTTCCAGAATAGTCATGAGATATCAGGAATATCCCAGTACTCTGTGACTGATGTCCTGACTGATGCTAGCCCATGAAGATGCTGCAGGCAGTAGGTAGGGCTGCAGAATCCTGGGGTACAAGAAGATCTTGGACCTGGTGTCCTTATGACATCTGTTAATTATGCTTTAAATGACTTTTACTCTTACCTAGTTGGGATTTAGCTCACAGCTACTTCCTAATCCTATTCTCACTTGTGAAATTCCATAGACTGAGATTAATATTTATCCCTAATACAGTAATGTCTGAATGGGGGTAATCCATAAGCATTATAAAGTTGAATGTAATTGTGAATTCACAATGTGCATATGATTGGAGATGTTAGGGTTACAATCTCAAATATACATACTACATATATACATGTATATGTATATATATTTCAGGAATTTTGTTTGGGGCTGAAAGTTCTCATTCTCTTATTAAATTCACAATCTACTTTTCTCTGGGAGTTTGACTCCTTTATCCCTGAGAGCACTTTGCCTTTCTTTCATTGGCATGAAGACACACCCTATCAACCCCCTACTGAACTGCAAGGGAGTTTTCTGGGGTTGTTGTTTGGTATTGCTGTTTTCAGATGTGTAACCTGTGACTTCTGGTGCCTTAATTAGGCATCTGCATGTCAGGTGGTTGTTACATTACGGTGGCAAGGGCTGCTAATTTGAGCATGAAAGTCTTGATGGAGAGGCGGGAGACAGGGAGTTGACCTTTTGCTATTGAGGGCCCTCCAGAGTGGGCTAATTCACAGCTACCAGCATCATTAGTTCTCACTCTCCTCCTTCATATTTACTCCCACACAGTTTACTGAACTGCCAATCAACCCTTAGTATGGATGAGCGCACTGATAGGGAGGGGGCTTGAGACGGGGCTGGCTTTCTGTAAGAATCAGGAAGGTGTATGCAGAGGTGACCTCTTTCAGTATCTATACTATGATTCTATTTCATTTCTAAAACTGCAAAAGGGAACACATTCCACACACACATGTATATTTGAATAAATTCAAATAACATGAAAAGACAATCAATGAAAATGTCACAGAGTGCTCCCCCCCCCCCCCACCGCATTTAATTCATTTCTGTAAGTTCCTGGAACCATTCCATAGGTACCGAGAGTATGTCCTAAGTGGAAAGGGAAGACATTGTTGATTGTTGATTGTTGATGTTTTTCTCCAGTTTCCTCCCTCCAGCTCGCTTCTCTTCCTCTCTGGTAGCACACAGCAGTAATGGGCTTGAAAACCATTAGGGGGCAGCTGTGACCAAAAAAGGAAACCTCAAAGAAAAGGGAAGCACAGCTAAAATCATCCCTTTTGCACCTTCTCCAAGGGTGCAAAAGGAAATGGGAAAAAAAAAATTGCTAAGGACAGAACTCAGCCACAGAGGAAAGGAAAAAAGGAAAAAGTAACAGAAGCATAACAAAAATCAAAAGAAACAGGAGATGAGGTTATTAAAAAGCTAAAGGAAGTGTGTGTGTGTGTGTGTGTGTGTGTGTGTGTGTGTGTGTGTGGTGTTTAAAGCAAGCCTGAATCAGTTCACTGTTAGTAGAAAGCTGGGGCTCATCCCTTTCTGAACGGAAAGGCATTTGCTAAGACCTTACATTCTTAGAACTTGTTCTGAGCATCTTTAGTCCATTGGGGCTTGTGATGTGGAGGGGGTAGGGTAGGAAGGAGCACCAACCCTCCCTTGCTTCTCAGAATGCTTTCAGCCCTCAGCAAGGCAGTGGAATTAGTCAGAATATAAAGGTGTAATTCTATTTCTCGGTGCAGCAGAGCTCAGACACCAGGAACGGTTTCTTTTGAAGCTGGTGCCATAATCAAAGTGCTTTCAGGTGCACCTGGGGCAAACCTCCCTGGCTTCCCCAGGTTAACTTCATTAACGCGCCTAGCTTGTGCTTTAATGTTTAGGAGCCCCCACCCCACCCCCACCCCTGGGGTATATTAAACAGAAACAAACCCTCCTGGGAGTTCTGTTCCCTGATGTTTTGCATTGTGAATGGAATGCAGGGGCAACATTTATATTGGGATGATATTAAACGGAGACTTACTTGCTCCCAGAGCCCAATAAATTCCATCACTTTAGTTAATGTTTTTGTGTCTCTAATCCAAATGTCCTCTCCCCGACTTTAAAAAAGACAACAACTTAGGAAAACTCTTGTCTAGAGTACCTACATAAAACCTACAGTGCTTGGGCCTCCTCTGCCTATATTTGCTACATATGACTCAGGAAGGACACAGCTCCTAAACTCTGCGCAGCTTTCTGCCCTGCACCGCCATTTCAAAGCAGGAGAGAATGCCCCAGAATAGAGCCAAAGTCTAATTCGAAGTCACGTTCACCTGGTTGGGACTCATCTGAAGGCTCATGATAGCCAGGGGACACCTAACACTTGCTCTAGTTGTAGAGGAAAACCCCAGGGGTGCATCAGGAACCCCTAAACCTCATGTCAGAAAAGGGGGGCATTCTTAAGTGGGACCTGCAGTAGCAATGGTACAGTAAGGTGCTAGTGAGCTTTTGGGGACTGGTCATTTTGCAGAATTCCAAGCTTCTAGCGGAACTCGAAATGAGAAATTCTTGCCAACCTCTCTGTTTTCCCCTTTTGGGTGCCACATAAATTCTTAAGAGTTTAATTTCTAAGAATTTTCTAATTCATATTTGACCAAACAAAAAACCCGTCCAATGAGGCCCCTGCTTAACTACCAGCTGCCTTGGTTTCCTGTTTCTCAGCTAGGCTCTGGCAAGGAGACAGGCTGCAAATGAAGAACCTATGTGCTCTCCCACCTCATTTCATCGTAATCTGGGAGAAGTACGTGCAATTTTGTCTTTTCAGCACTACTGGAAGTATGTTTTTCTTTTACTGTGGCTAATAGAATGTCTTGACAGAAACAATGTGGCTTTTGCTACATGGAGCCCCAACACCCAGAAAATAGGACAAGTGTCATTTAGGGGAAAGGAGTATTCTAGGATGTCTCAGCCCAATCACATTATATTTAGGTTAACACTGAGAAGATATATATCCTGGGGTACCCAGTGCCCCCAAACCTAGTGTCTGCTTCTGGCTTTGTGTTAATGGGTCAAATCCTTGTTTTGAACTCTGTCTCCTCACTCAGGGCATGTCCTCATTCTCTAGCAATGCCCCCCCCCCACTCTTTAATTGAATCTGCACTCAGTGGAAGTAGGGTCGTCCGGTTTAGAACTTTCACTCAATAAAAACATACATTTATTGAGCACGTACTGTATGCCAGACTCTGCTGGGGCAGGGAAATGTCTGGGAGTAGCTTAGGGAAGATCTTGTCAGGGACTTTATTTCCTAACAGAGGGACAGATAAGAATCAAAACAGAAAGTAGATTAGTGCAGCTGGAGATGGTGAGTCCTAAGAAGAAAATAACACAAGAGAATGTGTCAGAGACTGGTAGACCAGCAGACAGGAAGCCTGGTTTGGCCTTTCTACGCATCAAGGCTGTAAAACAAGGAACTTCTATCTTTATGAGAAGGATTTCTGAGGTAATCCTGTTTGTCCAGGTTTAAACTGAGGCATCAGTAGATTCTAAAGTCAGGTTAGAGGAACACAATCCATATTTAAATACCAAATTGTTCTGAAGAACGGTATTAATTTGTGAGCTCATTTCCACATATGTAGAAACTCACAAGAAGATGTATCCCTTTTCATGGGTTGCCTTTGTGATATTAAGCTTGTTTTTATTCTATTACTTTTTTATAGCAAGAGTCAAATACAGTATCATTTTTGTTTAATTTTACTGTCATTAAATAAAAAGTATTGCTCACCAGAGAATCCAACTGTTCAACTCACTGTTAGGTACCATGACTGACTGACACTTGATAAATGTTTTTTAAAATTAATGGGAATTAGATTTACACACTAGGTCTTAGAATAAATCCAGCATCCTAATGTGAATCATTAAAAAACTTACGAGTTCATGAAACAAAGTAATTTATTATATTTTTTCCAAATGCCAGCCATATGAAACAGACACAAAATTACAGTGGTCTACCATTTCATGACACTAGAAACTATCTTTTCTTGAAATACTTAGAAACTATTAATATTAGAAGGGGGGCTTAAAATATTCTTTCCTCAAACTACCTTCTTATAACAGTAGCCCAATAAATCCTCCAGACTTTTTCAAGAAAGAAAAGAATTAGTAGGCTATTTTTTTTTTCTATTTCTTTTCCATGGGGACCCAAGTAATTCTGCCTTCTTCTGACGTCCTGAGCTATCATTTCTCTCATTTCTCAACCCATCTTTCTTAGAGCAGTTTAATCTTTTTTTTTTCTTTTACATTACCCTGCCCCCTAAGCCTTGTTATGGCTCCTTCATCTCAGAATCATTTTTCTAAATCATACATTTGATTAGAAATAGATGACCCAGGCCCTCCATCTCTTGAGAACCCTTGTTGACTTCATTGGGAAGGGAGAACCGGACCATGCAGATCCTATTGAGGAACCAATGATACATCATCCTCAAGAAAGGCAAGAGGCAATGGACCTCGCTGAGAGCCCAACATCTCTGCCAGTTAATTTTCAAGTCCATTTCCTTAATTGCCTGAAAATCCATGGCCAGGCAAATTGTCTCAGAGTTAAGATTGCTGCACGTAACTTTCTATAACCATGCTTTCCCAAGAAAGGGCACACACACCCATGCCACAAGGAGACATCAACCAGCCAGCCAGCTAGTATCCCAGCTGCAGGATAACTTCTTACCCAGTACATGCCAATGGCTGAGATCCTGTTTCCATTACAGGCCATTTTGATTCTCAAATAAACATACTCATACTCAGAATTGAATATAGAAGGTTACATTCATGTAAATCAAAGTATGTTTGAAATGGAAGCCTGTAATTTTAAAGTGCATTTGGAGTCTAGAGTTGATCTGCCCTCTGAATTCAGATTGACATGCAATGAACTAAAGTATGTTTTCTCTGAACTGATTCTAAAGCCACTGTTTAGATCAAACTTTGCAAAGTTGTGAAAGATTCTTGCATTGTTCTATGGCATTATTTATATTGCTGTTGTTACTATTATTTCCGTTAACAACACAAATTTGCTCAGGTGAGGGAAATTCAATACAGTCATTTTCTTTTTTTAAAAAATACATTACCCACAGTAAAGTGTGTGAAATGAAAACTTGTCCCATGTCCTTCCCTAAGTCATTCCAGCTTTTGAACACTTTTTTTTTAAAATTTCATCACATAATTTTTTTATAGAATAATTTTAGCAACGACATTCTTGTGAAACATGCTAAAACCTAAATGGCTTGCAGGGGGTGAGGGTAGCTAAAGCTGATTGTCCTCACTCATTATGAGCATATCTTTCAACCAACACTGAACAATGATAGCTTTCACACAAGCAAATGGAGAGCTGTATTCAGACTTCTTGAAACAGGAGAATTCAAAAGTCTCAGGGTGTCCTTAAAAGGCAGTGGTGGCGGGTTTGTTTAAAGGCACGTACAGTCAATGCAATGAGTGTCAAGTGTGGAATTCTAACTAAATGCTTCAGACAAGACCCTTTACCTTTTGCTAATTGCAAAATAAACAGATCCCCCTGCTCTGAAGTGGTTTAGACAACCTTTCTGCCTACAGGTATGGGGACGTCAGTTTATTTCTCACACAAGGAGTTGGTTGCTGAGCAGGAAATTAAACTCTAAACTTCTGACACCAAGTTGTTTACTTTTACTACAGGGCAATGTTCAGACTCCGGCTCTGGCTTTCCCCACATTTTTCTACATGTCCATTTACGTGCACACTGATAAAAGAACGTGGTAATAGATTCTAAAAGAAATCTTGTAATAATATAACCACAAACTAGCATCAGCTGACCAAATTGGAATCTGTGGCCAGAATGTTGAATTAATAAAGAAAGAAAGAAGGAGAGAGAAAGAGAGAGAGAGAGAGAGAAAGACAAAAGTTATCAGCGCTATATTACAAATATGTCACCTGACAATAAGCCCCCATATGTTTCTAAGGTGCAGTTTGGGGCACAAATAGCATATCTATAATCATAAACACCTTTAGATGCATCAGGGAGCTGGTGTCAGATAGCCTGGCCAAGGTGCATAGATCAATAAGATTAGCCTCTGAGATTATCTTGTCTATTGGAAGTTCTCATCCCAAATCAGGCTGATAGGATATACTTGGTCATGGATGTCATTCATTAACTACTGAATGTTATCTCTCTTAGTTCCTCTAGGAGCTAAGTTAAATAAACTCTTATAATAGTGGAGAGAACTGCAATTGTTTATCATGTAACAATTAAATTAGAATGTATCAGATATTTTCTTTTCTTTTTTGGCCTGGAACCCATCTCTGTCTCCTCAGTACTGAGATTAAAGGTGTGCCATCACTGCCTGGCTCAGATATTTTCTTATGGGTTGTTATTTCCTCAATTTCTAAGGTTTTTTTTTTCTGTGCTTAGCTATAAAAGGGCTTAGTAATCAGAAAGATTATTATTTATTCACCAGTAACCTGCTTTAGTTTAGATTTGAAATGTCCTCCAAAGGGTCACATGCTTAAAGGCTTGGTGGTCAGTCTGCCACTGGATGGTGGTGGGACCTTTAGCAGGTGGGGTTTAGAGAAGGCAATTGAATCACTGTGGAGATATGAGACCCTGGAAGTTTCTTCTAGTTCTCTTTACTTCCTGAATGTTCCCTGTGTCCTTTGTTCTCACCATGAGGGTCACTATCTCCACAGGCTCAAAGAGATGAGATCAAGCAATTGTGAAATCAATCTTGGGAAGCAGAATCTTCCATTCTGCATGGACTTGCTTAGGTAGTTTGTCCCAGCTATGGAAAGGCAAGAGACATACTTTGCTTAACTCTCTGGGTTTCTTGAACTATAAGATGGCAGGGGATGGAGGGTGGAGGGCTGACATGGGTTAGTTTTCTTGAATGACTTATTTTTATCCCATAGTTCTCTAGATGTTTCCATAGTTCTCCAAAGAGCCTGAGCTCTTTGGACATCTGAATCAATAGGCTTCTCTCAGGACATGTTCTTTCATCATTCAAAGTAGTTGGCCTTGTCCACCTTTTGGAAGAAAGAGTCTGGCAATTGTAGGTTAGCATCTTTTATCCCAAGGATAAGGCACAAAGACAGGCATGCATGCATCATGAGAGTCAAAGGCCATACTTTTTTTTTTTCTTGGTGGAAATCAAGTCAAGTGCATACCTGAACTTAAGCAGGTTCTTGATCTGGATCAATAGCAACATTTATTATTGCCAGAGTACTCTGTGAGTCGTGTGGTCTAGGCGTTTTTAAGATAGGGTGATTTGAGAGGAGTCCAGACTGGAGTTCTGTATGTTTAGGATGGCAGGTAGTATAAGGGAGCAAGTCCTGGAACATGTAAATTTTTATCATGGATAATCTAGGGGTGTCATTGTACAATGCCAGGGTCCTTTGAAATACATGGCAATAGGGTTGGGATCCAAAGTGATCTGGAACAAGTCAATGTTAAGGAAGAGTGCAATACTGGGAGAAGTACCTAAGAATGTTTATCTGAACCAAGCTTCTCCTGGAAGAAAGATGCTCCCAAGAGTTATATAGAAGTAGTATAGTAGTGCTTTAGGGATTGAGGGAAAATGTGGAGGAGAAATAGGGGAGGTGGAATGAGCAGTCCGCTCAGTGGATGTGAATGGCACCCTGCAGAGGATGGGCAAGTGATCAAATAGGCAAACTAACTCCCTTACCCACTGAGGTCAAAGAAAAGACAAGTGCAGAATGAACACACACACACACAGACACACACAGGCAATACACACATACACAGACACACACACATACACAGACACACACAGACACACACAGAGGCACATGCACATACAAACACACACACATACACATACAAACACACAGAGACACAGACACACACAGACACACACATATGCACACACACAGGCACACAAATAGAGACACATACACACACAGACATACACATATACACACACACAGACACACAAACAGAGACACATACACAGACACACACACAGAGACACACACAGAGACACACACACAGACACAGAGACAGAGACACACACAGACACACACACACAGACACACACAGAGACACACACACAGACACACACACAGAGACACACACACAGACATACACACAGACACAGAGACACATACACACACAGACACACACAGAGTGAGGGTCAGAGGGAGAGAGCAAGGGAAGGAGGGATATTCATAAATACATACATACATATAATACGTACACACACACATACACACATATATATATATATTTCTCTTTCTTCCTTTTTTCCCCTTTCCCCAGAGGATTTGAGGCTCACAGAGTACATGGAAGCTGGCAAGCATATCACCACTTCCTCCTTTGCGCATAGGAGAGCAGGCAGGTAGCACACATAAGAAAACCTGGCAATGAAAGCTTGGGTGCCTGATAACACAGGGGTGGGAGGCAGAGGGTGAATGGTATCGCACAACGAAGGTAAAATGGAAGTAACCTAATGTTCCAATAATCTAGTCAGAGAAACCCAATAGCTTATGTATACTTGATATAAACAAGTCAGGTCGCAGTGGGAGCCTTTTCAAAGCTAGACTGTCCCCAGTGGAGATGGATTGTATTATTGCTATATGTGCTTCACCTGGCCTTTGCTGGGTGCATGTCCTTCTCCAAGGAGTGGTGTTAATGTGACATCAGACACCTTTGACATTAGAAGTGGCCATGTGAAAGGTTAGTGGGATGTGAGTGGAAGCAGCAAATGCCAACTGCCAGTGGATACTTGGAGGACCACCATGGAGTCTGGTTACTGCTCTGTGCTGGCTCCACAAGAATGACACAAGCCAGGCTAAGACTGCCCAACTGCTGGCCAGCAGGCCCTGGCTGCAGGTGAGTTGTGTTGATGACCAGGAGCCTCTGAGGTTTAGGAGTCAGTCATCTTGAGCTGGCAAATGTTCAATACCTCAGGTTTGCATTATGTGTGGTCTGGGATGGAGTTACAAGTGCCATTTGCCAGAGGTCTCAAAGAGGCCAGCAACAGGAGGTGTTCTTGATCTCCTCTCACCTCCATGGTGTATAGGGAGAGATCAGAGGTCTCTGGCTCAACTGTCAGCTAAGAGAATCTGCTAGCCAAGCGTCCTGGATCACATTTTACCCCTCTCAGAGGACAATGAGAGTCAATACTTAGGGACCTAAGAGAAGGCTATCTATGGCCTTATTTACTTGAAAAGCAGAAATAAGTACGAGTATATGACAAAAAGGAAGTTTAGGGGCAGGAGGTTCTGTGGACAGAGTCCAGAGGGAGTGACAAGGGATGAACGACTTCCATCTGAAGTGAGGGTAAGGCTGGGATTCAGAGAGCAAACTCCTGCTGCTTCCTCATGTAGAGACACGTTAAAAGAGAAGCTGGAAATGCTCGCATCTCAGGGAAATAAATTTGTCTTTTGTTATTACTAGTAGGGAATGACCAAGGTAATGGGTGAGAGTCTTCCTAGAGACTAGAACTTTGCTTACTGAGAAACTCAATGATGGGTGAGGAAGGTCTCATTTTTGTTTAGGGGATTGGCTACAGGGTGTTTAATTATGCCCCAGAAGATAAATGAACAGCATGAATGGGCTTTTTTTTTTTTTTGTAAATGGAGAGATCACAAGAGTGGGTATGAAACTGTAAGGATTGATAACTGAGTTTGATGGGGTATATGATGTAAAATCACCAAGTAATTTAAAAAAAAGGGAAAAAAAGACAGAAATCCACAATGGATTAAGGTGTGTAGAAAACAGAAGTCTATGGATTACTCAGAAGTCCTAATGGGAACCACCTGTATCACACCCTATTATCCCAGGTCTTAGGGATCATCACAAGAAAGAGGTACACATATTTCAAGAGCCACAAGCTATGGATGACTATAAGAAACTGTTTTTCAGACAAAATAGGGCAGTTAGAAATAGAAACTCAAAAAAAAAAAAAAAAGAAAAAAAAAGAAACTCATGGTAGAGTTGCTTTGAATTTACTAGGACTTTTCTTGCTGTGTTTTATTGCATTGAATTTTATTTTTGGTATTTCTTGTTATTATTTTTTTGTCTTTGTAAGTGAATAAATTACTTTATTTCCCCCCCCAAATAAAACCTGAAGGTTCCCCTCAAAAAAAAAACATAAAAATAAAACCATGACTCAGAACTTACATTAAAAAAAAAAAAGAAAGAAACTCAATGACTTTATTTTCAGTGAGGGCATCTTGTGGGTCAGTTCACGAAGAAACTCTATACAGCCTCTCATGAACTTATTATTTCAGAGCCATTGTAGAAATGGCTGTTTCCAGGAATGGGAATGGTAGGGACTGGATGGAAGGTAGCCTGGGTGACCTCTTAGACTCTTCCAATGAAAATCAATTGATAGTTATTATTTATTGTTAGGGCTCTTGATATTAAAATGTCAAAATTGACTTAATTAGGGCAAATAAGTAGCCTTAGGCCTGGAGAAATGGAGGAGAATTAAGCCCCAACCACAAATGTCCCACTTTTTCCTGTAAGCCACATCACATTATTACAGAGATGAAGTGGGGGTATAAATAAGTGGGTGAGCTGGCATGCTTCAGCCGAAAGCCACACTTAACCAATATGGGAGAGCAATAACAAGCTTTGTGAGGTGCAAGAACACAGAAATGGGACTTTCAGTCATGAGGAAATGCTGCAGCAGATGAGGGGGAAGATGCTAAGTGCTGATAAGGTGCATGAGTTCCAACATTTCTTCCCTACGCTAGAGACGGTTTGAGGTACAGAGGTTGAGTCTGTGGCTCCCAGATGGCTCCAGCATGTTCCAAGGAGAGTGCCAATGCCACAGCTTTTTCTTAATTTTCTTTCATCCCAAATGTTCATTTTTTTTCATATCCTGTGAGGATTCTTTCCCCCGGTGTGACAAATTTTCCAATTTTGTAATGGAAGCCAAGAGAAAATGGAATTCTCTTTTATAGAAATCCATTTTGTAGCCAACTTTCTTGAGATGCATCTACCCCTGAAAGCAATTTCCTCCCTCTGGGTGGATATGGCTGAGGTGTTTAGAGCCTGCTAAGTGGATCGGTGACAATTTGCTCTTTTAGCTTGTGGAAATTAACAGCAAAGCTTGGGGGGAAACAAGGCAAGGATTCCTCTTAAGGCTCTTCTCAAGCTCTGTTCTTAGGGCAGTGAATTTGCTGGAATAGGCATGATGTAGGGGTTGGGATAGGTCTGAACACCTCAGGGCATCAAGGTCAATTATCCCTCCCAACATGCTTGGGAATCTGGCTCACTAGACAATTAGATGGAAGACATCAGACATGAGTGGCGTCACAGCATGGCCCTGTCCCAGTTCTAAAAGGCCACCAAGGATTTGTAGAAACATGGTAGGTCCTGTTCCATAATAGGACTAGAACTCATGTCTGGCTGGCTGCTTGCCCTGGATTACATTCTAATGGTTCCTCTTTGGGGCACATTTATGATTATGTAATGGCAAAACAAAGGCTCTTGTTAGTAAATGAAATCAGTTTTATACTATGTGGGTGACTTGTAAGCAGTGTGCACCGCCAGGCATTGACACATTCCAACGTGGGAAATGTACTTGAAGCTCAGCAACTGGCTCTTCTCCATCTGTTCATGTTCCCCATTTGACTCATCTCTGCTCTGTAAATATTCTCTGACTTGTTAGCAAGCTGAACAAATTTCAAAGCTCTATGAATAAAGTGCATGTAGGTCAGAAGGTACATTGAGGGAGACCCCCAAGGACATATAAACTCGCCTTACCAGGAGAAACCTTTCATCCATTTGACACTCACATCAAACTATGTTTCTCATGCAGGCAAAAGGGATGTGAGAAAAGATTAAATAAAGCCTGGTAGAGAAGGCAACTGTGTAAAAAAGAAAAGTGTATGCCCGAAATATAGACCAAAAATCAACCATGGAAGCATGGTAAAGGAAAAGCAAATGTTCACAAGATAGCAAGCCAGAAGAGATTATGGGCAAACAGAGAGAGAGAGAAAGAGAGAAAAGGGCACTGTGATTCTTCATGGCAGTTTCATGAGTGGTACCCTCAGTTTCATCTTAAGGGCATCCATTAGGTATGCATCTTGGGATGCAGTCCGTAACTTGACATGGTGGCCATACCAAATGATCATCTTACATGAACATGCCACTTGTTTCCCAACTCCATAGGACAGTGATTCAGTGTGTAGAAATAGTACCTGAATTTCTCAGGCTAAAAAATGAAGAAAAAATGTGAATTATATCGTGTGCAGTAGAGAACTGCTGATTGATTCTATGTCTACACTCACAGCTGAACATGTACTGAAGGCTGGATGTCATTCATAATAATACCAGCTTACATCAATTGAGAATTTGCTACAATCCAGGCACTGTTCCAATACTTGCTCTAGAGCAAGTCTATTTAATTTTCACAATAATGATGTTGGGGTTTTAAATTTGCCTTCCCCTTTATAGATAAGAAGAGTCAAGCACATAGAGCTATTGCTTAGCCCAAAGTCATGCAGTTGGCCAGTATTCAAACCTAAGCCGTTGAACATAGACAGGGAGCTTACAGCCATGTACTCTAGTATATACGTATCCCATTCCAGTCAACAAAAATCTGTGAGTTAACATACGTGCACCACACACACACACACACACACACACACAAAGGGGAGAAGAGAGAGAGACAGAGAGACAGAGACAGAACAGAGAGAGATACAGACACACATACAGTCAGAAAGAGGGGGGGGGAGAGGAGACATTCTTTTGTGGTTTAGCTTTTCCTTAAATATAGAAGGTAACATGTCACTACCAATGACAATTTAACAAGTGCACAACTCCCACAATGGATCAGGTTTTCATTGGATACAGATGTCCCTACATCTTTTGAAGGTTTCTTCTTCAGCTGATGGTGACAGTGAGAGGTGACTGGGCTTCAGGAGTATGATCATTATTGGAGGGTTAATTCATGACTCAATAGGGATTTAGGAGGTAGAGCTGGTTAAGAAATCAAATCACTGCAGCTGTCCTTGAGAGTGCCCTCTTATACCAAAACAGTTCCTCTCTATCTGCTTTATGGCTTTCTAGAAGGTGAGCCGCTTTCTCTCAGCATGCCTTTCTGCCATAATGTCTCAGTTTTGTTACAGGCCTAAAAGCTCTCATGGTTGTGAGCTGACAATGCATTGGCACATCTGAAACTGTGGATCGCTCCTCCCCCACAAGGAAGACCCTTCCTCCTTAAAGTCTTCTCTCCCAGGTGTTTACCAGGGCCACAAAATGGTCTAACCAAGTAGGGGACTAAGTAGTTGAGGATTCTGACCGTGTATGTAAAAAGTCTCCATTCTGAGGATGGAACAGCACTGCATCCTATTCAGAATCCGAATGCAAGAGGATTCTGATGCAATGGGACCAGAAGAGGGGGAAACCCAAATGAATGTGTTCATATCAGGTTAGTAGGTGACAGTAAGGATTAAATATAAGAAGCAAGCTGGCTGGACAAATGGATCCCGGTGTGGTTTAGTTTGCTTTTGTTTTTGTTTCTGACAGGGTCTCACTGTGAAGCCTTGGTTCAACTGAAACTTGCTGTGTAGATCAGCTTACTCTTGAACTCACAGAGATCTGTCTGCCTCTACCTCCCTAGTGTTGGGCTTAAAGGCATTTACCATCATATCCTGCCAATTCCAAACTTCTAATAAAACCCCAGCATGTGAGGTCTAGTACTAGATTATAGCCTTTGAAAATCAGGATGATTTCAAATCACGTGTCCTTTCTGGTTCATGGGAACTGTGAAACCATTCAGAAAAGTTGCTTTCTCCAGTCACAGGTTGCATTTCTGTGGCTCACTTTTCCCCCAAACTAACCTGATAAGTCTTATCTGTTGTGCACAGCACATGTGTGTTTTAAGTGACTGTCTCCTGCCTTGGCTTGTCTTTGCTTGGTGGTATTCTGTAGGGTTTTTTTTTTCTTCTCTCTTTGGGTTACTTGCCACCCAGCTCCCAATTAATCACACTCACTGAGGCTTATAAATGTCTGCTCTTACTTGGCTTGTTTCTAACCAGCTTTTCTTAAATTATCCCATCTACCTTTTGCCTCTGGCCTTTTGTCTTTCTACTCCTGTATACCTTTCTTTACTCATTAACCTGTGGGTTACAGTGTAGCTGGGTGGCTGGGCCCTGGAGTCTCCTGTCCTCCTTTTGCTTTCCAAATCTTTCAGATTTCTCCTTCTATCTATTCTCTCTGCCTGCCAACCCCACCTATCCTTTATCCTGCCTTGCTATTGGCCACCCAGCTCTTTATTAGACCAATCAGGGGTTTTAGGCTGGCAAAGTAACACAGCTTCACAGAGTTAAACAAATGCAACATAAAAGAATGTAGCACATCTTTGCATCATTAAACAAATATTCCACAGCATAAGCAAATGTAATATATCTTAATATTTGACAACAATATTCCCAAACAGCTTTTGTTCAAGTTACAAACCACTCACATCCTCCCAACTTGGCAATATCTTGGAGATGGAGTTTCTGTCTATTCACATTTGTTCATAAGTCATTGAAAAGAATCTAAGTGGCCATGCCTGGGTTAATACCCAGGCCTTAGACTAAAGGGTAGGATAATCTGATTGGCTAACATTGGGCACCTACTCACTTTGTTTGAAGGAGTAGGTGAGACTCCTTGTATGAAAGCCCAACCAAATTACATGGTGTGAGGGGAGAATTCCTTAATAAAATTAGGAGACTAAATGGGTGGGGGTGGGATAGCCAGACCAACAAAACCACAACCAGCAACTCAGACTGTCAGATTTGATTTTCATTATCCATGCCTCTCATTGTCCATCATAAGCACATCTTAGGAGGTAGCTGCTTCAAGTGTGAGTTACAACTATGAACAATCTTGTTTTCTTATGACTGCAGGGTTCTTACCTGATGTGACTAGCTTTCATGCTTTATGAAGTATTCCCACATGAAAATAACTGCATTCCATTTACACAACAACATCCAGCTGCTACCGTTATTTCCACTTTCTAGGTGGGGAAATAGGACCTCAAGGAGGCTAGTGCCTTATTCAGGTAACATGATTGGGAAATGATCACCTCCACTCAAAACCCAGGGTTTCTAACTCCAAGATCTCGACAAGAAGAAGGTAGAGCTTCAGGGAACTGAGAAGATGATTCTGATGTCATGCAGCAACTCCATCACCGAGGTAGGATTAGATTTGGAAATCGTGATTTTCCTCCCAAGTTTTCATGACTAGCTTGTTGGCTTCTCAAGGAGATTCTTACCCAGAAGTCTCCTGTTCTGAAATGATGCCAAAAGGTTCTGTTTCAAAATGCATTTGGTAAAGACGGTGCAGCAGATTTGTCTTCAGCACATACCGTATCCTAGAATGCTACACATGCTCACTTGATTTCCAAACTCCCTTTAAAGGAGCCAAATACAAGGGATTTGTGTTTATGAATTACTTGCCTTGAAAAGAGAATTACTGTACGTACTTGAGCTGATCACATGTAATACAGACATGACGGTCCCAGATTGCAAATGAATATCCAAATGTTCATTCTATTCATAAGGCCATTAACAATTTTGGTAAAGGTAAGTTAACTCCTTTTGACGGGTGTGAATAGTGAGGGAAGGATGAAATTTATGCCTGGAATTTCAGATGCTAAAGAATGAGTTTAGAAGGTGTCATTAGTACAATATAATTGGTTATAGCTACTAATTGGGCTTTCATCCAAGAAGCACCTTATTGCTTTACAAGGGAGTGAGAAAAATAAAACAAGCAGCCCAGTCAATTAAAGATTAAACAAAATGAAACAAGTCCTTCTGGCCATAGGTATCAGACTATAGGGCTTTGCCTTGCATTGTTAGTGACAGTGCATTATGAAGCACTTAGGGATGGTGGCTAATGGCATCTCATCCCCTCCTGGAGAGCGGCTTGAACAGTAGACTCTGTGACTCAGGTGCAGACGCTGCTTGTATTAGTGAGGGCAGAATGATGCTTAACTCTCTCACAGGGGTGTATTGAGGCTTAATTAATTGTTGGGGAGGCACTTTGAGATTCTAGGATGAAAGGCACTATATAATGATAATAATTTGCATCGACAAGGTACATTTCTTCAGTGGAATTCCAAGCATTTTACAAACATTAATTAATCCTCATAACACTCTGGCAAGGCAGGTAAGTTTTCCCAGGATACACTAAACAAATCCACCATATTATGAGTGGGAAGGAGGCTACCACAATAAACTAACTTTAATATTTATTCTTGGTGGAAACTTCCAGAAAGGTTGATGTAAATTTTGCTTTCCATTAGTCCAAACGATCTGCCATTCGCTTTTGATTATCCACAAATATCGTATTCTGCTGGAGCGCTAATCATTTTGCTTGGGGGACACGTGTCCTGAGCAAAGCTAGTCATAAGCAGCTGTCATTCCAATGGATATTAATGCCTATTGTCTCCCATTCTGGAACTCTGCGCCTCCTCTATGCAAAGAGAATGATGCAGAGGGGGTGGGGGAGGGCAGACGACATCTGTTTCAAAGACAAGTCTGCAGCCATACTGGAAAGAATGCACCTGGGTTTCCACTTTCAAACCCATGTAACCAGTGGCTTCCTGGCCTCTCTTTGTCGCCAGCAGATCTCATATTTTATATTCTGGGTTTTCATCTCCACGCAGCACTGGGGAAACAGAATTGGGGATGGATAAGGAGGGAGTCTGAGTCGCATACAAAGCGGCAACCAGCATTTCCAGCATGAAGGGTCTGTTATAAATCAGTGATGCAGAAGCAGCTTAAGTGTTGGGACCCAAAACTGCTCCCCCAAACCCTGGCCATTCCACAAACAAACCGAAAGGAGAAAAACGATCCTTCTAGCTAGACAGATGACTTCAACATGCTGGGTGGTTGGTTGGCTTGTCTGTCTTGAATGGCGCTCTGACGATACCTCTGTCCCCATATCCTGGCTTTAATTCAGCACACACTCATTCACTGCAGCTTTCCAGATTGAAAATGAAGAAAGAGACTTGCTTGCTGTCACTCCCCACAGACGCCCATGCTCCAAGACAGCTGTCTTTTGGCCAGCCTCCTGGACTGCAAGAGTGTGGCGCCAATGAATCAATGTGTCATCCGTGGGGGTGGAAGCAAGTTCCCTGACAGGGATGGGAGTGTTCTCTCTCACGGGCCGCCTGTGATCAAAAGGAAGGCTGGCAGCCTCTTGACCTTGCATTTGATTATGACTGAAGGCAATGGCTCATACAATTCTGGTATGTTCTGAGTGAGTTACTCCACCCAGCTAGCCTCAGTTTCTTCTGTACAACGAGAAGATAGAAGAATATTGTTTCCTAAGGTCTCTATTAGCTCTGCTTTGCAATTAGAGGCTGATATGACACAAAGTTCCCAACTTGTTCTTTCTGCCAAACTCTCAACCAGCATGCTTTGAAAACAATATAAATGTGTGTGGATAGTGATTGGTTCTTCTCTTGAGATGGATGAAATGCCTGAGAAGGTCATACTTCCCCATTTGTTTCTCTTTGGATGATCTACTAGTATTTTCACCTTCTTTATGTGTCATGACACAAAAAGGCTGGAGAACACTCTTCTACTGACTGGTCACCCGATGAGGAAACAGGCAATTAACATTGAAGTAACCTGCTCATTATTGTATTGCTCATGAGTCTGAATCTGAAGACTGATCTCTCCATCACTGTACCCAGAGGTAAGGCTGCTGCCCCTCCATGTGAGTGAAGGGGATATTTTAAAAATACTTGAGTTGGAGAGATGGCTATACAGTTAGGAGCATTGGCTGATTTTTCTCTAGGGACCTGGGTTCATTTCCCAGCAATCACATGTAGCTTACAACTTTTTGTAAATCCAGTCCCAGAAAATCTGATGCCCTCTTCTGGTATCTGTGGGCACCAGGCACATGTGTGATGTACAGATGTGCGTAAGATATGCCACCCATATACATAAAATAAAAAATAAAGAGAAAAAATTAAAATACTCATGTCCATTGCCAGATTCTGATCTCCTAAATAGAGGCAGAATCTGGGCACTGATATTTCTTCAGGCTTCCCAAGTAACTTCAGTGTGCACTAGCACTGAGTAGTAAAGAGGAGAGGAGGGGGCTGCTGCTACTATGCTGTTTTCATCCAAGAAGTCAATGCCAAGCTCTGTGATCAGAGGGCGGCAAAGACAAGAAGGGAGATGTGGACAAGACAGAACCAGGCCTGCTTGGCACAGTCGCTTCAAAGTCACATCCAACAGGACCTGGAAAACTTACAACCCTCCTTAAACACCACATTTGCCATCTCCATTTTAGAGTTTAAATGAATAACTTGCCTGTATGGTAAAGAAATGGGCATATGTCACACCATAATAAAAGGAGAAGAGTCGAGGCTTGAATCAGGTCATTGGACTTCAGTGTCAGTTCCCTTATATCTGAAACTCAGCATGACAGACTGCAAAGCATGTGCACTTCAGTTGGAATTTGCATGTCGCTGAACAAGGCACTTGAGATCCAAGAGAAGACTCGATGTATGCAGACCTGTCCACTGCATGGCCTTGCTCAGTGCGCTAGGCGTGCAGGGTAACAGTGAAGATGGACGAGAGCAGGAAGGATAGGATGTTTTGGCTCTTAGGGAGTTAGTTGAGAGTCAAGGAAAAGCTATACTGTCTTGTTCAAGTTCACCCAGTTTCCCTAAGCAGGAACTGTAAGAGATTTAGAGCAGAAAGAAAATTAAACAAACAAAACCCAGGAATAACAAATAAGGTAAGAGTTTGTCTTTAGCTCTTTGGCTGCTGCATGAAACAGTTTGTGATGGCTCCTCCTAACTGGTTACCTTCAGGTTGCAGGTACCTAATGTTGCAAATAATGATTCCAAATGGATCAGAAACCCCTTGGCACAAAAATCCAGTGGATTTTCAGCCATTCTGTGGACAGCTTACACATCCGTGCTTGAAGCCTCACACTGCTTTTTATGTGTGCTTGGTCTAGGCAGGCTAAGGACATGCTTTCCTGTCCAGAGATTCTGCCCAGTCTCTCACTTAGGAAAATGAGAAGGTGATAAAAGGCAGAAACATTGGCTGATGTTTAGTATGTGGTTCTGATGGGACTTAAGGACCACTCTATAGATGTTTTAAAATCAATAAACTGAAAAAAAAATCTCCGTTTCAATGTACAGAATAAAACAAAACAGAAGGTCAGGTGACTTTAAACATAACCTTTGTGCCAGGTCCAAAGAAACTCAGAGAAATGGCTGTCTAACTAAGGCAACTATTACAGTACCAAAGTGCATGCTGGCCTTCATGCTCACTCAGTACCTCTTCTCATCCCAACTTCCACCCTAAAGGTCTCCAGTTCATGGCCTTCCCTTCCCCCGTTTCTATTTCTCGTCCCTATATAACCTGGCCATTTTGACCATGTGATCTTTCGGTTTTTCTGGTCCACACTCAGCCTCCTTCTCTCCCTCTCTTCTCTTCTTCTCTCATCCTCATCCTCTTCATGACCTGGCTCAGCCTATTGGGCATTTTTAGTGCACCACCTTCTCTCCCTGCTCTGGACTTTTCCAGATGTCTCTGCCGAAGTCTCCCCTCATATCTACAATAAAAATCTTCCCCTCAACTATATCTTGGAGCTGTCATGTCTTCACCTTATTCATTTTGTCATCAGCAAGAGGATGTGTTACTTTCACACCTGGTTTGTGAAAGAGATCCTCCTTACACTCTGGGAAGCAGGGCTCTAATCCAGAGGGGTAAGAAGATGGAAAAATCCAGGAGCTGGGCCAGGAACTTACTTCTGGATCTCAAGATCCACAGGAAGCTCCAGTCAGCCTTGCTGCTCAAAGGGGACCCTCCACAGAGCAGGGTGGGGTGTGTGTGTGTGTGTGTGTGTGTGTGTGTGTGTGTGTGAGAGAGAGAGAGAGAGAGAGAGAGAGAGAGAGAGAGAGAGAGAGAGAGCTGTGGGAGAGCTCTCCTTTGAAGGGTTTGTTTCTTTAGCAGAAAGCAGAATGGAAGGATCCAAAAAGGAAGGCTCGCTCACAGCAGACTTGAGTGTTACTACGAACAGATGTCAACCCACAGGCAGGAGCAGAGACCTAGGAACCCCAGCGATGGTGGGCCTGAACTTTCCTTTCCCCCCTCTGCAGAGAGACCTGCCACATACTGGAAATCAGACTGGGCCCTAGTCCTTTGAAGTTTCTGTCCTTCTGAGGTTTTGGTGCTGGGAACAGTGAGTGGATGAAAGGCCCTTTTAGAAGGGCCTGGAAGAGCTGCTTCCAATGGAAGAGGGGCTTGGGGGCAGGGTGGAGAACAGAGCAAGCCTTTGGATAGCTCTGTCCCCAGTGCTAGCCCTGGAAACAATTAGTGAGGGGAGGGGAAGCCCAGGGAAGAGAGAAGGATGAGGATGTCCTCCAGGACTAGTGACTCAGCTTCTCAGTCGCTCCGCCTTAAAGTATGAATGCTGAGGACAATACAGAGAGTGTGAGCTTGGGGGAGGCGGGCAATGCTGGCAAGCAATGAGAAATCTTTGTCTCTGTGTTATGAATACAAGCCCATGGTTCTTCTGTTCAGGGCCCCATTGGGCTTTAGGGTCCTCCAAGACCCTGCTTTCTGTCCCTGGTCCCTCTAATTGTTGAAGGACATCCCCGTTTCCTCTCTCCTTTTCTTAAGGAGCAGAGGTCTGGGGCAGGGATGTCCACTGTCTTTGAGACCTTTCCTTGGTCACTAGACAACTAGGGCACAGCTGGTGAGCTCTGTGATGTTCACACTGTGTTTAATTGTGGAATTCTATTTCATTAATTGTTTGTTAGGATGCTGGAGATTGAATACAATGCTTTGTACATGCTAGGTGAGTGTTCTGCCATTAATCTGAATCCCAAGTCCCATGTCAGTGTTTATTAATAACAATCAGACCTCACATTTCAAAAAGAAACATAATTCAGAAGCTTGGCTGGTACCCAGACTTGAGCTCTTACACCAACTGGCAGAAGTTGAGTTTGGGTTGTACTTTGAGATGTTCGGATAGGACTGGGGCATTTTTGCAACCTATTGGTGCATACCCCATCATAGACCCTAAATCTACTCACTGCTACTCTTAACATGCTTATACTTTTGTGTCCAAGCGCTATAGCGTGTTAACCCAGATGAGGCTATGTAGGGAGCATAATGTCTCATCTCTTTCCCTAACGAGAAAGCTTCATGTAACACTCAGCCTTGCTTCTTCCCTTGACATCATAAATTGACAAGCAACACCAGAAATGCTCATCTTAGCTCTTCCATCTTGCCTGACCACAAAAGTATTCCTGTGTTCTCAGCTCTCGCGTAGATGTAAGGACTCCCTCTGTGCGGCACCACTCAGGTTGTCCATTTCTGTGGTATTAGTTTTCATCACTGTAACAAAGTTTATTTAGGCTTATGGATTTCAGAGGGCTCAGTCTATGGTCACTTGGCTTTATTGCTGCTGGCCTGTGACAACACAGACCATTATGGGAGATGAGTGTGGTGGAGCAAGACATTAATCAGATGGCAATTAGGAAGAGAAAGCAACAGAAAGGAGGCAGGAACAGCTATGCCCTTCAAAGATGTATCCCCAGTGCTCCCAACAACCTACTTTCTCCATCCAGACCCTACTTCCTAATAGTCCTTTCAGCTCTAAATAATGTATGGATCTAAAATTTTTTGAGATTATATTACATCCCATTCCCTTTCCTTCTTCCAAACCTTCCCTATAGACCCCCCCTTGCTCTCTTTGAAATCCGTGACCTCTTTTTAAATTGTTGTTACATACATATGGAATACATACACATAGGATATATATTATTAAATACATAAGTACAACCTGCTTGGTCTGTATAATGTTGCTTGTAAGTATATGGTTTTCATCAATGGATAAATCTATTGATGATATTAACATCTTCATGTTAACCCTTAATAGTGCTGCGGGTCAAAATTTTAATACATGAGTTTGTGGAGTGGTGGGCGGGGGAGAGATTTTTATATCCAAACTCTGACATGACCCATGCTTAGTTAACGGGTGGAGTAAGATGAATGGGTTGCAAGTCAAAGCCCTGTTCTTCACTTGGACTTATCAGGCCTCCGTCAGGAACCCTACTACTTTGTCTAGAAAGGACAACTGATGTATTTCAGAGGGGGAGTTTCTGGTTTGGATAGCATGTGCAAATGTGCATCTAGGCTTAGAAATAGCAGATTTTTACTTCTAAGTGGTCCTTAAGTTTGAGTACTATCCAATTCCCCAGCATGTTCATGGTCACAGCATTTCATTATCCAAATTTCATTAGCAAGTTTTGTCTTGGATGAGGGAGGATTTCTCCTCCTCTCCCTCCTTTTCCTCCTTCTCCTCCTCCTTCCTTATTCTTCTCCTTCTTGTTCCTTCTTCATTTTTTGGGGGGGACAGGGTTTCTCTGTATAACAGCCCTTGTTGTCCCCAAACTCACTTTTGTAGAGCAGGTTGGCCTCTAACTCACAGATATCTGCCTCCCAAGTGGATTAAAGGTATGTGTTACCATTGTCCATCTGAGAAGGAGGGCTTTTTCCTGCTGTACAATGCCTTCTTCCTAGTCAAAGAGACCCCAAGAGGCAACACTCTTGTCCTTCCTTATGGCCTGTGTACTTATAACTTTCATCTACATGAGGGTACTCACTGCTTAAACAGTTCCTCAGAACGACCCATAGGTCTAGAGTCCCTGAGAAAGCTGATGTTTGTGCTCAGATCTTGGTGTTCTTCATCCTCATCTTCATGGGCATCCATATTTGGCAGGCTTCCTGTGGGATCTCTACAAAGATTTGATTCTGAGACTTGTGCAGAAGCAGCAGAAAGATTTCTGCTTTCCACCTCAAATGATAGTTTATCATTCAGACAATCACCTAAGGTCACGCTGTCCTTACAGACCATCTCTCAGGCTTCCAAACTGCTGACTGAGAGATGTATTCTAGCATTAGGATATGGCTATCTTCCCACCTCAGAGTATCTTCTTGTCCCATCTCAGGCTCCTCCAACTGGAATGTGTTGCAAATCTCTTCAGCAAGTGGGCCTCTCATGGCCATCCCCACAGTCATGTTCAGATAGTTAGAAAGTTAAGAACCAACATTTTCTGAACCTGACTCTCTACTGAAGAACTTCATCTGAACATAGCCAGGAGATTTTCTCAAGAATCCTGTAATATAGGAATTGTTGTCTTGGTTCACATTTCATGGCTAGCAAACGGTCTCTATAGCTTTACAGTCAGACACAGTTCTACATTCAGATCCAGGTGGTCTTAGCCCTGCTGACCCCAGGGGAAGGGAGGAAAATCCAAGAGAAGTTGAAAAGGACAGAAACACACAAAAATAGTTAAATGCATGTAGACACCCCCAAACTCATGTCAACATTTTGAGTGTTCAGAGCCAGAACTTTCTAGAAATAATCAAGGAAAGATGAGGACTGGATGAATGTACTGGAATCCAATATAACTGGTGTTCTACTAAGGAGGGTTTAGGACAGAGAGCACAGATTAATCAAAGACAATTGTGATGGCTATGGGAAGGTAGCCATCTCAAGCCCAGGAGATAGTCCTCAGGAGAAACCAATCTTGCCAAAACCCTTGACCTTGCACCTCTAACCCTCAGAACTGTCATAATTCTGTTGATCAAAATATTTTGTATGGCACTACATGATCTACTATGAGTAAACTAACCCAAGCCCACAGAGCCCAGTATTTGTATGTGAACTCCATTATCAGCACTTGAATCCATCCTTTTCTTTTCGTAAACAAGCAGACAAGCTGGGCCTCAGAGAGGTGAGGCACTGGATTAGGATGAAACTAAGTGTACTTTGAGAAGATAAAGAAAGGCAAACAAAGAATTTCCAGAACTGACATAGCACAAATTTTTGTTTTGCTTCATAAATGGTAAACTACCATTAGAGGGATAAAACCATCTGCCAAATAATTAAAATATGTGGATATCAGAGGCTAAAAAAAGAAACTAGAAAAGGATCAGCTTATGAGAACTTTGCAAATGGAGAGCACTCCTGTAAATGGATGTTTCCTATCCTGACTAACCCATCCCAAATAACTAACTCAGAGGCTGAATATAAATTATAAATGCTTGGCTGGTGCTCAGGCTTGTTACTAGCTAACTGTTACATTTAAGTTGACCTATTTTAAATACCCTGTGCATTTCTACATGGCTTGTGGCTTGTAACCCCATTTCTATACATCCTGCTTACTTTGGCAGCTGGCTGGTGTCTCTCTCAACTCCGCCCTCTCTTTTCCCATCATTCTCAGTTTGGCTTTCCTGCCCAGCTACTGAGCTGTCAGCTTTTTATTAACCAATGAGAGCAATAGATATTCATAGTGTAAAAAAAGAATTGTTCTACAGCACACTGCCTTTGTGCTCTAAACTAAAAACTTTGCTCTCCACCAAATAAAGGCAGTCTGTTAAATATAGTCCATGCAAGGCTTCCTTATTGATTCCTTTGAGTGTTGTGTGAAATAAAGTCCTTTTTTTTTTCTGGGTAGAATCTACTAGAACTTAAGTTTACTGCACTCACATTTCATTAATTAAATGGGGCTCTGGTTGTTCATCTCAACAAGGCTCAAAAGCACCCTCAGGGAGATCACGTCTCAGGGGAGATTCATTAGTCCCCAGCCAGTGTGCAAAGTATGAGAACAGAGGTATGTAGGATGCTGGGCTGGTGAGAGATTCATCTGGGCTTCAGCTTTAGGACAGATCAATTCGCAAAAAGCACTAACATTGCAAACGTTAGGCACATGTTTAAACATGAATCAGCATGGTAGCCTGAGGTTAAGTGAACACCTTTCACTTTTCCTAATAGGAAATCGAGCCAACCCGCACCTTCATCCACAGACTCAGTGATGGCTGGGTGGTTTCCATGTGGTCAGAAGCATTAGTTAGGGTCTTGTCCATATCTATTAGGAGGGAGGAAGCCCATTTAGCAAATTAAAATTGTTTTTATTCCCCCAGCTAATTGTTTTCTAATTGTTTAAGTAAAAGGTTTTGGTTTTGATTAGAGGCTTTTAGTAAATGAAATCTGTTCACATTTTACAAGTCAAATATTTAGATCATAGAGAGACATTCGTGGTTAGTGAGGCTGGCTGGGGGAAGGTTTTTGAGATGTAAGTGTTGATGCTTTCAAGGTGATCTGGTCCAATGCTTTTCTTTAACATGGAGAGAATGGAGGCCTGGGGAGCTCACACAGCCTGAGAGAGGGAAACACCAGGTAGGAGCAGCAAGATTAGCATTGCAGGCTAAGCAGACATCTGTATCACATCTGTACCAGGTATACCTATGGTCAACGCAGAAGCCTTTAATTAAACATTTACCTTCCAAAGCAGCCTATGCATAGATTAAATGGGGCATGCAGAAATATTAATTAATGTGTTTACAACTAAATGTAAGTTGTGCATTTTATATCTTTGTGTAAAGTAGTGAACTCTTAAAATCTAACTGAGCAGTTGATACGTGGACATCTGGCACACTACCAAGCTGTGTGGTCTATAGGTACACATGTGAGTGTGCTCACACTCCTTAAAAGAAAATCAATATATTCCACTCTAGGTTTTAAAAACAAACTGAGGGAAAACATGTAAATATTGGTGTATGTTCCTTAGAACCTCAGAAAATTCACTGGAATGGAGAAAGGTTTTACAAGCCTAAGAGACTGATCTCAAGGTCAAATAAAATTGGAAAATACCAGGTTAGGCAGGGCTCCATCCCTCCTTCCCTCCTTCTCCCTCCTTCCCCCTCCCCCTTCCCCCTTCCCTCCCTATTTGACATCAGAAACTAAATATAGTGGCTTCCCCTGGGCTCTGCTCTTTCCCCTGGCCCTAGACTGCCTCCTGTGGGAGTAGTTTGTGCCTTCAGTTTAACAAGAGGTATTGTTAAACACAGGGGGTACAACCGGCTTGCAGGGCCAGGGCAAGGATTTGAAGAGACAGGACATTATGATTACCATGGTGACTAATAAGTGCTTGTGTATAGGAAGGAGGGAGGGAGGAAGGACCTGTGACCAGAAAATAGCAAAAGAATTGAGTCTGGTGCAGGAGAGGCCCAGGTTTCCAGCCAAGATTTGGAAAAGACTGTCAAGTCAGATTTCGACCTAGCTATCTGGACTCTCAGACCCATGCAGGAAGTATGTGACATTTTAAACTGATTTGCTCTTGAGATGAGGTATTGTATATATATTTGTTTTTGGTACAGTGGACATGTGGCATTCCGAGAACAACTTTTGAGTTCTGGGAATCAAACTCAGGTTATCAAGCTTGTTGGCAGGCTCTGGAGTCATCTCTCCAGCCCTTTGAAATGAGGTCTCATATCGCCAGGGATGACCTTGATCTCCATCTCCCAAGTGTGGTAGTGGAGTTACAGAGTGAAAGGCACTGAAGCCCAGGCTTTGTGCACCAACGGAACCATGCCCCAGCCTCATCCTTACCTATTTTTATGAACACCTTAAACTCCAGTTCAGGATCATACTCTTTGCCAGTAGACTCAAATGATCCCTGTGATTGATTATGTTAAACCCAGAGGGCCATGACTCTTCCATTTCCAGTCCACTTGGTGTGAGTAGAGACTCTGGGGGACCAGCTCCATACCCACAGAGAATCCTACCCCAAATGCCTCAAATTCTCCTGCTCAAGGATGGGTCTGTGAGAGGCCTGAGGTAGAAGCAAACTTCCCCCCTTCTTTAACATTCATATTTATTATTAACATCCTTGTAGGAATAAACTTCCTTGCCTTGAAATATGGGATGACGGAGAATGTCGCAGCACTTTGGATTTATGGCCCTGCACAGCATGCACACATAATTTCTACTTGGCTGCTGTGTTGACAAGATTCAGTAAGGCTTTAGACAAGTAAGTCTGTACTATTCACTTAAAATATGGGATGTCCCTGGACACTCAGGCCCTCTGAGAAGATATCTGAGCAGCCTCGGCCTCTCTCTGGGCAGGCTGTGTTTGGACTCGGATTTTCATTTGGCTATCTGTGTAAGGAGGGGCCCGGTTTGGCTTTTTGAAGGAAGACATAAAAAAACTGACCACAGTCAGTGGCTCAGCTCTAGATGGGACCCCCTTCTTCTCCTGTGTTTCTCCCCCAGTTACCGTCTGTCTTGTTCTCTTGTTCCCTCTGGGGATAAGGAAAGTGGAGAGTCAAAAGAAAGGGAAGGGACACTCTTCAGGCATTTAACCACTTTGGTTCAGGTCTGTACATGAAAGTTAGCTAGAGAGAGTCTGAGTTAGATAGCGAATGTCCACACAAGCTACTCTTGAATTCTCCATTCTCTGCATGGGGCAGGATCTCCAGCTACCCTTGAAGTAACTCACTGCAAAGATCAAATCCTTTATCTTTTCTGTCGCCTGCCATTAGACTTGGTCCCACTGTCACTCACTGACATTTGAAATGTGTCTATTTGAAAAGAAAAGGAGAAAAGAACACACGAAAGGGAAATAGCCGGAGATGTTACATCCTGCGAGGCAGGGGCTAGGCATATCCTGCCTTGCAGAGACTGGAGGGTGTGGTGTGCTGTTGTATTTGTGCTTCCTTTTTGTCTTGGCCTTTTCCTGTGCTTCTGCCCTCACACAGCCACATTTGCCAGTGTGGCGATGAGGATGACTTCAGTTGTCTGACTTTAAGCAGGATGCTGGAGGGAGGGGTCTGGAAAATGAATGGACCAAGCCCAGCTCTGCTCAGCCAAGGGCAGTGCTTTGATGGGTGTCCCCAGGCTTGGGGCTCTGACTGGTTGGGTAAGGAAAGCCACTGGAGGAAGTTGCTGACTGAGACAGACAACAGACACATCCACAGGGGAAGGATGGCCTTGACCCGGCCTGTGGACCTCAGACGGGGGGAGGGGGCTGCCCCCGGCTTGCCCTGTGTTCAGGGAGCGTGGGAGGTATGGGGGCGAGCCTCTTCGCAGGGTTTTCTAAGAAAGACCTCTCTGGGGAGTTTGTAACCCTGCATTGTCTTGCCATGGCTATAAATCTCCATCAGCACCAAATACAGGTTTGGGATGTGAACCAGGAGTCTCCATTGTCATACATCTGAGGTGATGTTGGCTGCTGTGGTCTGAGACCATACTTTGGACAGAAGAACTTGGCTCAAAAGCAGAAGTACTGATGTGAGATGCAGGGCCACCAGGCCTCGGTAGTGAGGACAGATTCAGTTCTGTGGTGCTAAAATAGAAAAAAAAAGGGAGGGGGAGGAGAAATGTTTTGTTCTTTTTAGGCAGCAGAAGTTAACATTTGTTTTTCTCTTCTTAATTTTGTATATAACCTTTATTAACTTGATTTAAAATGTCACATAACAAACATAAAAATTGTGATGCTGATGGAGTATGTGAAGCATTGATATACTTCATGTGTTTATTATGTAATGTTTAAATCAGTGTTTCCTCAATATCTTCAAGCAATTATTATTTATTTACAGTAAGACCACTCAAAAATCCTTCTAGCTTTTTGAAATATGTGGTACATTATAATCTGCCATCAATCGATCTGCTCAGCATTTTTGCTTCTACCTAACTGTAAATTAATTCATACACCTCCTTTCCCCTGATCCCTCCTGGCCCCAGCCTCTGGTAACCTCCATTCCACTTTTTTTTTGACAGTCACTTACATTCAACACATTGGTCATTTTGTAACCCTAGAAATTTCTTGTTGGTAAGGAGTGGTACTTGGCAAATGGCTCTTCAAAGCATCGTCCCTGGGTTGGTTATGAAAGAGTCACTTTGGGAGTATGTTAGAGATGTGCAGTCTGAGGCTTTGCCCAGTTCTCTTAACTCAGAGGAGAGTGAGTGTGGTCCACTTGTTTCCTGTTCTGGATGAACTTACTTTAAGTGATCCTTATCAGCACCTTAGCCTATGTGGCGTCTCATAGCAAGGGTGGAGACAGCATAATGGAGGACTAAGAAGCACTTAGCAAGTTTTTCCGGGATTCTTGGGTTCACTGAAGTAGACCAAACATTAGATCCTTAGGTCTCAATGCTCTTTCTTGAATCTTACCAGAGCAATAAGCATTAGCAGAAATCATTTTTCTGCATGCATATACGTGCATGCTTATTCATGGAGCAGCACATACTCCGGTAGAGAAACTGAGAGCAGAGGAAGCGAAACCAGGATGGGATTCACTCAGTAAGTTCAATGTGAATGTTTTCTATGCGTCCAGAAATGACAGTGGAGCGTAACAGAAATTGTATGTTAATCCTTTGGAAGTCTACAGCACACTGAGAAACTCTTTAATGTGAATTTGAATGACATACTCATATATTTTTCTCTTTAAAATCTACTGTTCATGAATATTTCCCTTTTTGCTTCAAGTAAGGTGTAAATGCATCCCCCTTCCAATCCTTACTTTCACAAATCAGGTGAAAACCAGGTGTGTTTTAGAAGGCGCGTTCCCAGACCTAACTGTCGCTTCACAGGGTGCTGTGTAAACCAGGAAGGAACAACTTAGCCTTTCTCTAACCTTTGTTTTTTTTACATACAGGAGACCACTGATGGCTGTCATTAATCTCTTGGAGATGTATGTCCAGATATACATTTATTTTAGAAGAAAATCGTAAATTTCTTTGTATTACTAGTAGAATGATGAAAGAACTCTGACTCCATTGTTATTTCCTCACAGAATTCCAAACTACTGTATAAGAATGTTTTTTTAAAAAATTAGTCACTTTAAAGTGGAGAGGGAATAGTCCATATGCTTCTTTGGAGTGACATCTCTTCAACACTAGAGTGGCATGATGCTGGCTGCAGGAAGGACAGGGACAGAGGTGACCAGTAATGGTCATATAATTCCCTTGTGTGCTCACTCTGTGGTTTCTCTCCCACACAACAGGGAAGACAGTGTTAGGCCTAGGTAGAAAAACAAGCATATACATGTAGACAGATGAGCAGACACATGATAAAGATGCTCAATATAGACTGCAATGTACTATATTATAAATAGGTCAGGCCAACAGGAAAGAAAAGTTATGGGCAAGCAAAGCTCACAGACACAGGCTTGAATTCCTCCCCCATCCCGCCCCCCAGGAAAGCTTCAGCTTGCTTTTAGGGCCACCCACTTGGTCAACCCTGGTCCAGCAGGGCAAACGCTGAGTTCAAGCTAGTGATCAGGACCACAGTCCCCTTTCACAGACACTTAAGTTAGTGTTCAAATGAGTGAAGACTGTAATCTAGTTAAGCTGACTTATGATGACATACCAAATGCCATCACGGACTACTCCTTGCCAATTTAGTTCCCATTTGAATCTCATTAAAACGTTATTTGGTCTCCAAACATGGACAGTGACTAAGGTAAATGTCTACCTGTCACACACAACTGTCCAATGAGAACAATTGTGGGTTTCCTCCTATTTACTGTAATGTTCTACTTTTTTTTTTTTTTTACTTTCTCTTATTTGTTTACTCTCATTTTTTGTCAAATTTTGACCTATGGCTGGCTGTCCTACCATTTTTTTGCTTTATTTCCATTATTTGTTTATTTACAATTTGTGTATTAGTCATATTTCTTATTCTGGTAGTATGTACCTTCCAGAAGCAGCTTAGGAAACATTTCTTTCAGCCTGTGTTTTGGAGTCACAGTCTGTCACAGTGGCAAAGTCTAGCTCATGGGAGCAGGAGCATGTGGTACAGACATGCTCACATTGTGGCTGTAGACTTGGAAGGAGAAAAGACAAACCTGAACCAAAGTGGCTGTCACCTTCAGTGGCTGGACTCTAGAGACCTATTTCTGTCAGCTATGCTTTGAATCTGGAAAGTTCTACAATTTGCCCAAAGAGCATTGCCACCTGGGTAATAGGTGTTCAGACACAGTAATTCTGTGAGCGACATTTAGATATAAACTGTAACAGCTTCTTTCTCTCAAGATTTTTTTTTTTATCCTTAGGAATATTAGATATGGGATGCGTGTAATTACCAGGCATAGTACTAAACATGGTATATGTAGAATTCTAGTACTCTTAACAGCCATTTGACCTAGGTGTTGTTGGTTTCATTCTCCATAGTGGGAAACCAAGTCTTACAGAGGGTAAATTTCCCAGGATCACATGGCTTATACCGACTTGGATTTGGGTTTAGACTTTATTTCAAATACAGTGATTTTAGACAAACTAAGGCATTTGGAAGGTTCCTGCTAGTTTTTGTTGTTGTTTTGCTTTGTTTTCTAAGAGTGGTATCTAGCTTACCTGTATAAGATATGATGCATATGTACATATGGTGGTACTTATACACAATGGAGTATTAGTCAGCAGTAAAAAAAACTGACATTATGAAATTTGCAGGTAAAAAGATGGAACTATGAATATCATTCTGAGTGAGTTAACTCAGACTCAGAAAGACAAACATGGTGTGTACTCACCTATATGTGGATATCTATGACCTATGGCTGTTCTAAGATTTTTCTTGCTGTATTTCCATATAAAGCAAAGGATAACCAGACTACAACCAACAGCTTCAGAGAATCTAGGTAACAAGGAGGACCCTAAGAGGGATGCATGATCACTCTGGGAAGGGGAACTAGATAAGATCTCCTGAGTAAACTGGAGGTGAGGGGGCAATAGAGGGGAGGGGAGGGGGGATGAGAACATAAGGGAATGAAATGGTCTAGATGGAACAGGGACAGCATGGGAGAGCAATGAAAGAGACATCTTGATAGAGGGAGACATCATGGGGTTAGGGAGAGACCTGGTGCTAGGGAAGTTCCCAGGAATCCACAAGGATAACCCCAGCTTAGACTACTAGCAATAGTAGAGAGGGTACCTGAGCTGGCCTACCCTGGTAATCAGATTGGTGACCACCTAACTATCATCATAGAGCCTTCCAGTAACTGATGGACACAGATGCAGAGATCCACACCAAGCTCCAGGAGTCCAGTTGAAGAGAGGGAAGAGGGATTATATGAGCAAGGGGGTCAAGCTAGTGGGAACTCCACAAACTTCAGACCGACGGCTTGGAGCCTGTAGAAGACTGGACTAGGCCCTCTGCATATGGGAGACAGTGTGTAGCTTGGCCTGTTTGAGGGGCCCGGGCAGTGGGATCAGGAACTATTCTAGTGCATGAGCTGGCTTTTTGGATCCCACTACCTATGGAGGGACACATTGCTTAGCTTAGATGAAGGGGGGAGGGGCTTGAGCCTGCCTCAGCTGAATGTACCAGGATTTGCTGATTCCCCATGGGAGGCTTTACCGTTTGCAGGAAGGAACAGGGATGGGGATGTAGGGAACTGCGTTGTACCACGCCCTAAAGGTGGCGCTGGTTTCCGCCTTCCACCTTCCTGATGGGATGGTGAGTGCTCTCGGGAGTAAACAACTCCTTATTGGCTGTAGGCAAGGATGGTGGCTTGCTTCCGGCGCCTGGGGACCTATGGGCGATGTCCAGGTGGCTTACTGGGATTGGAGGCCCAGAGGGTATTTAGCCATAAGTGGACCCCCCCCCCCCCCCGTGGTCGTTTGTCATATGTCTGAGAGTGAGAGTGAGAGTGAGTGGGTGAGAGACAAGAAGATAATTAAAGGCCCGAATAAACTGCAAAGAGAAGGATCCAGTGTTGCGTGTTCCTTGCTGGCGAGGCTGCGCGTGACAGGGGGAAGGAAAGGCTTGGGGAGGAAGGAAAGAGAGGGGGATCTGTGGCTGGTATATAAAATAAATTAAGCTATTAATAACAATAAAGTAAAAGAGAAAAAAAGTGATATCTAGCTTACTTGTATATAGGATCATTTGTTGTCAATCTAGATTCCTGGGCCCAATTCCAGCCTTAGTGACTCTGAACAGTTGAAGACATGCTCAGGAATTATTATTTTAAAAAGAGAGATTTATTTATTTTGATGTGATTGAGTATTTTACCTGGATATGTGTGTGTGCCATGTATGTGTTTGGTGCTTGTGGAGGGCAGTGGAAGGCGCCAGTTTTGCTGGAACTGGAGTTAAAAACATTTGTGGGCTGCCTCGTGAGTACAGGGACCTCTCCAAGAGAAGTCTGGACTTTTAACAGCTGGATCATCTCTCCAGCTCCAGAATCAGAATTTTAATGCATTTTCTAGGTGACCTTTATAGCTGGAGTGAATGTGAAGTAGAGAATGAAAGAAAACATTTTGAAAGATGGACTATCTTGCTGGGTTTCAGTTATTCATGTTGCTAGAAGCATCTTTTGAATGCTAAAAATCAGTTTCTAGGTAGACTGGGGCTAAAAAGCAGGGAGACACTTGGAGACATATATATGACATATAGGAAAGTTTATTTTTCCCACAGGAGAAATTTCCCATTTTCTCTAGACACTGAAGGAATGGATCTCTGCCTGTGCCACATACTGAATGCCCAGAGGACTCATTGTATCATATATGCCATTGTCTGGTTACAGCCATGAAATGTTGTTTGTACTATCTCCAATGCAACAGATAGTTCAGAGTACAATACAACTTTGGTAACCAATCTATATACCAGAAATTTACAAGACCTTTCATTATCTTGGTTTGGTTTGTAAAGGCAAAGGTGGGTGAGGGACGACAGCCAGAGGACCCAGAAAGAACTGCTGAAGTGAGGAGGGAGGAGAAGATTCAGGCCCATCTCCTACCAGCTTCATCATTATTCCAAAGTGATCTCGAATCAAAACCCAGCATATGGTTTTTATTAATTTGGGCCAATTCCCTTGCCATCCAGTGTAATAAAAAGAATATCATAAAAGATTGATATCATAAAAGATTGCGGTGTCCCTTGTCAAGCTACCAAACATGAAGTGTAAAATCTAAGGTAATGAAATAAGTTGAGTTACTTCTCTAGTGTTTATTTTTATTATTTTTATTGCTGCAGGTTGTGAAAGGGTGAGATTCGGAGCTGGCTTATGAACAGAATTGAAATCAATTTCACTTTCAGTGTGAAGCTAATATTAAGGACCCAAACTTCTCAGCTGCCTCAGCAGGCAGAGAGCAATGCTCTCACTATCTTCAAGCAGAAGTTACCCATAACCACCTTCTGTTTCCAAGGACAGAAAAACTCTGGGCTCGTGTATTTGCCGTTGTTGTTTATTATCTTATTTTGTTTATTTATCTGTTTGTTTTGTGGCAGAGCCTTTTTGTATATCCAGACTGGCCTCAGCCACCCAATCCTCCTGCCTGGGATTCTGACTGCTTAGATAACAGGTATTCATGGCCATACCGGGTGATGCTTTGATCAGTTCTCGTTCCTTGTACTGTAGTATTTGTTGTTTCTGCTGCTTCCTCTTGAGCTAAATCTCAGGAGATTGGAGCCAGGACATCCTCCTATGAGTGCCCCACCAAGCAACATAAGCTTTTCCTCAGGGGAGCTGCTGGCACTCTCAGTCTTTCTGAGCTCCTGATACACAGGAAAAATGACGGCTGGTAATACAGGAAGACATTGAAGGTGCCACCTCTGGGAGATGCTAGCCTGTCCAGAAGAAGAAGGGGGTAGGTTGGAGACTTGCTGGGTGCTCTGTTAGGTGTACTCACATTGACAGCTTTTAAACATATCTTTTAAAACTAGCATATAGAGTAACAGATTTCAATATGACGTTTGAATATTCCCAGTCCCCAAATAGTAACTGTATATTCTCCTCCTCCTTTCTGGGGGATTGAACCCTGGGTCTCAAGAGGATGCTAGGATAGTCCTTAAAAAGACATCATTCATCTTCTTAAACATCCCCTTAGGCAGGAATTAACACCTTCGCATAAATGAGGACACTGTGTCTCAAAAGGTTCAATAATTCATTCAGCTCGCAGAGCAGTTGGTAGCATAAGGATTCCGCCCCGGTTTCCCTTCTCTGGTGGCCACTGCAGCGGGGGTTTTCCTCTTGGTGCTGTAGGGAAGGAGTCTTCCTGTTCCATTTCTTTGCGCTCAGCTTTTGGTGCCGCTGAGTTTCATGAACTGAAAGAGGACTCTGACCTGAGGACCTGTGTTTGGATTCCCAATGCCTACATAAGAAGCCAGGTGGATGTGCACAGCACACTTGTGTGTGATTGTAGCACTGGGGAGGTAGCGCCAGGTCCTGGCGTTTGGCTCATCATCTCTGGTTGGTGAGTTCCAAGCCAATCAGAGATCCTGTCTCAAAGAAGGTAGATGACATTCCTGGAGCTGGGACCAGTGTTGTTTTCTGGCCTTCATGTACACACATACAACATATACACACACACTCAAACATAACAAGCCCCCTATCCCGTCATTCTTAATTTCCAACCCTAATGCTGAGGACAGAGAAATTTCCTTGTAACCTCAGAAACCTGTTTGTAAAAGCTGAGAAGCATCTTGAGGCTAGTTCCTGGAATGCCCCGGGAAGGTGATATGTGGTGCATGAAGGACGTTTATATTGAAAGAACATTTCTAAGATTAAAGCGCAGGAGAACTGTTTAGAGAGAAACAGACACCAGAGATAGACTTTGGCAGACAAGAGGTGTCTCGGTAACGGGGCTAACGGTTTAAAGGCGAGCTCCATCAGTTGCGATAGAGGTTTACTTTTCATCTAATGAATTTTAATGGCTGCTTTTGCCATTACCTCCAGGAATTTATAAGAAACAGAAAAAGCTGCCTGGGAATTTCCTTGATAGTCACAGAAGCAAAGTCCCTGGTATTATCTCAGCTCCATTTCTAAAACGTATTCTTTTCCTCACAAAACATTTGAATACAGCATCAGAAATTTTCACCCCCCTGCTTGTAATCACTGTGACCGGAATGCAAATTCTTTTTGAGGAGCCTTATTTTTGTTGCATATCTTATTTTGTGATTCAAATGATGAAACAGATTTTGCATGAAGTTACACCTTTTTAGAGGTAGATTTTGTTCTGGAAAATTGGTGCAGCATTTCCATTTCTTGCATCTTTACATAACTGGCTTCTTGTCAGCAGATATAGCTGTGTTTGACAAACCAGCTCTGTAATCTGTATTCCTGCAGGTCACAGCATCCATAGCTTTCCAAATCTCTAATTAGGAGGATGCTCTCCCTAAGAAGCATGTTAACCATGGACAGGCATTTCTCTTGAGATCTGGGATATTTCTGTTATCAAATTTTGATTGAAAATATAGGCAGACCCTTGTCACCTCAAAGTCAACTTTGTCCTCAATTTAACCTTCAGACTGGAACCTGACTGGCTTATGAAAAAGTGTAGTCTCATTAGCCTTGACAGAGACAGCAACTGGGCCACACAAGGTCCACGGTGACCCCAGCTTACTCACTGCAGAGGTTGAGTGGGAGAAAGAACCACACAGAGCTTTCTTTTTCTTCTCCTTTTAAATGGAGTTTCTGACATTAGACGGTGGCATTTTGTACTCATTATCAAATACCAACATCACTGGGCTGCAAGTCGAGTGCTTTCAGGGAGGCTACTGCGAACATACACAGACATTTGCCTAGTTTAACCCCAGCCCTCCCAGCTCTAGCTAACATTCCCACTGTGTCCTGTATCCCTGCTACCCAGCAGAGCGCTTGTCTCCTACAGCACTCACAACTGGAATGGCTGGCCAGTGATGCCCAGGGACTCTCCTGTCTTCTTCTCTCCAATATAGCAGGTCCTGTTTCCCACTTGAATTCATGCATATTTCTTCAGGAATGATGTGAAAGGCATGTTAGGAGAACCTGCACTTGGCCTTAAAATAAGATGAGCCACAGCAGCATACCCCAACTCTATGGTTTTAGCTTCCAAAACAGCTGCTTACTTTCTGAACCAGGTCTTATAGGTGCCAGATTTTTTATATTGTAGCCGTAACATATCACCACTAACTTAAAGGCTTAAATAATGGGAATTCTGCATCACAGTTTTGTAGGTCAGAAGTCCAGCCTGGCTCTGTGGAGGTTCAGGAAGGGCTTGCCTGATCCTTGGGCTCTGTTGAAGAGTTAGCTCCTTCTTTTAGTCAGGTGTTAGTAGAACTCAGCTCCATTGGAGGCACAGCACACTCCATTTTCTTGCTGATTGCCTGCTCCTGAGGCCTTTCTTGTCCTCTGCTCAACCTCCCAACTACAGCTGAGAATCAGCAGCAGAACACTGGAGGCTTCACTTGCTGCTGCCTTGCTGAGTGACTGCCATTAACTCTCCCCCTTGGAGTTGGGGAGTAATGGGGGAGATGTATGTATGTGTGTGTGAGCGTTCCTGATTTTCAGGACCCCTGTGAATGGAATGTGCTCACATGGTTAATCCAAGCTCAATTCTCTATCTTGAGGTCAATAAACATAGTCATAGCTACAGGGTCCCCTTTGCCAGGTAACAATGATACATTCACAGGTTCCTAGGATGTGGTTATCTTTGGGATAATGCTATTCTGCCTACCACGCTATTCATTTAATTGATCTGTTTCTTGAAATGGTTAAACATTAAACCCAGGTATTCATGGAGAAACATAGTTTAGATGTTCTTAACTGATTGGTTTTTTTTTTGTCCTCCATCGATATTTTCTCATCATTTTCTCTTGATGACCCTATAAGCTAATACCTATATCCAGCCAAGAAGGAACTCAGCTGCCAATATCGGTACCAACCAAATAAAAATGAGCCATCTAATATTTAAATGGTGCCATAAGACCAAAATGTCTTTCTCTAGTGCAGACTTACAAAAATAATTTTATGGTTGGGGCTCATTACCACATGAAAGTTGAAAACCTCTGTGCTAGTGGTTTAAATAGCATGCACCCTGAAAGCATGGTTCATCTAAGTTTTATTATTTGGATTGACAGGCACAAATGGGTATAATACTGTATTTAGCCAATACAATTAATACATTTCCTGTGGCCATAATTATATCTGTTGCATATGTCATGTTTAGTATTGACTATTTAGTTTTTATTTATTTGTGTGTGTGTGTGTGTGTGTGTGTGTGTGTGTGTGTGTGTGTGTGTGTGTGCTTGCGTGCGCGCCTGCCCATATGTGTAGATTTGTTTATGGAGACTACAGGTTGACAGTGAGTCTTTCTTCCTGCTTCTGCCCTTCTTGATCTGGCATCAAAGCTGTGTGCTACCAACATGCAGCCCTTTCATGTAGCTGCTGGGGATCAGAATTCAGGCTTCATGCTTCTGTATCAGGCTCTTTATTCATGGCCCCAACATTGTCTATATTAAATGCTATTCTTCTGCTATTGTGCTGGGCTTGGTCCTGGATCTTTGTTATCTATGCATACCCGTAGTTGCTGTACCTAGCTAGCCTATGGAGACTGTAGGTGCACTATCTGCACCAGGAAATCAAACACTTCCCAGAAATCTTCAGTCACTTCTCATCGTTTCATGTTGTCTGGGAGAGCAAATGTTTTGTTTCTGCGTGAGGAAGGGTTTGGGAGGGCAGGCACACATGGTGCCCATTTTCTTCGTGATTCTCTGCAACACCCCTCCAAAAACTATGACTTTTTTTCTTGTAAAGGAAAACAAACAAATACCCCCACCAATGACCCTGAGAAGACAGCAATGAGTTCTGCAAATCAGTCACTGTGAATTCATCCTGCTGTACCCTGCTCTGGCTGAGGGGCTTCTGCAAGGTACATACAATGGGGTAATTCTCTGTATTAGTTACTGTATCGCTTTGTACTGTTTTGTTCCAAGGGTTATTTTTAAGTCCTAACTGCTGGTATTTGTTAGTGTAACTTCATTTAGAAATACGGTCTTTGCCAATATAATCCAGTTAAAATAAAGTTATATTGGGTTTGGGGTGGGCTCAAATCTAAAGCCTAACTATTTTGGGGTTGTGGGGAAGGGGCTGAAACAACGTCTCAGATAGCTTAAGCTAGGTTTGATCTCACTGTGTAGCAAAGTTGACGTTAAACTCCCAACCCTCCTGCTTCTCCTTCCCAAGGTCCCTGCTGACCCTCAGCCTTATAAAAAGGGGATTTTGGGACACGGGGACAGAATTTCACTTGATAGTAGAGGTAGGGATTGCAGTGGAGCATTTTAAGACCTAGAAATGTCAAGGAACATCAAATGTAGGAGAGATATATGAACCAGATTCCCCAGTAAGGGGCTGGAGAAGGAATCATAGCTATTGAAATCCAACTTCTATCTTCTAATATCTATGAGTGTGGACCAGTACATTGTTTGGTTTTAGGCTTCCCAACATTTGGTATTTTGTCATGGCAACCCTTGATGATTGTGATGCCAATCAGTTGGATGACTTTTAGCAAGTCATGTCATTTTGGGAGTGTCTTTTTAATTCATACGGCTCACAAGAATTTTTTTTGTGAAAAAGAAACAGAATACAGAACGACACAAGTCAGTACTATTTTATGAACCTTATTTTTAATGCATAAATGTACATATGTAATAGGTTGAGGTATAACTTGTATGTTTTAGTCTGGGCCAAGGTCAAAATCTACTTGAAAGACACTAGAAGAGATGAACTTTAAAGTCTGTTCTGATGCTAATACATTTCTCAGGCTCTGGGACAGGACCACTGGGAAGGATCACCCTTGCTACCCTTCCTTTTGGTTTGTCTCTGATGTTTCTAGGAGAATCAGCGGTCACCTGCTGCTGCGGAGCAGAGTCAGTGCCAAGGACTGATGGGCAGGTGGAAGCTGGCGCCAAACAAGATCTTCTCGCAGAACAAACCTCTTAGAACATCACCACGTCAAACTGAGAACATTCTGACTCTGCTTCACACACTGGCTCATCTTTGTCTTAGCTGTACTTGGAATTCTAGCATTCAGTCAAACAACATGAATTTCTCAGGAGCGACTACACCTGTTAGAAACCCCAGGGATTCTCAGATATCTTCTTATGGTTCAGCATGCATTTCTAAACACTGAAAATTCACCTTAGTCACTGGGAGGAAAAAGTCAAGATAATTTTGTTCTAAGGAGGAGGTAATACAGTTAACACACACAGAAAGCAAAGCTGAGGCAGAGAAAAACAGGGAGCAATAGTAACCGGGGATGCTGATTGGTTCAGGCTACAAACATCTCTTCTAACAATGTGCTGAGCTACCCAGGCACTATGCACACACACCCCTCCCTGGACAATGCACCTGGCAATCTGAGATTCCTCACATATATAAAGGTGCATGGACACTCCTTTGCAAACAATGAAACAAAGTCTCTTTTCCTGTAATGGACCGTCAAAAGCTCTGTTTCCTAGACAGTTCTTATTCAAATGTATTTCTAGGTAGAACAAGGAGGCATTTCTGCACTGAACTAGTTTGGGCTATGTGCGCAATAAGATCATCTATATCTCCAGTGAATCTTTTGAGAGAATCTCTTAGTTACCATCTTATGATTATGCATACTTAGGCCTGTATATGATAGGGAAGGACACATATTGATGAGTAGGGAGCAAAGGCTTAATTCAAGCCTGTGAACAAAACAAAAAGCTGCTGTGCTCTGTATGCCCTGTGGCAACCAAGCTCCCCTTCCCTTGAACTCCATCAAAGGAAGCATCAACAATAATCAGGGTCCTTGGGTACCTTATCTCGTGTAGTCCATTCACTCACTGGCCTCTTAAGAGCACATTGTCCTGATCTGTCTGTTGCCCCCCACAAGTCCCCCGCTTTGCTTTGCTTTTGAATCAAATTTCCTTTCTTCTTTGCAAATGCTGAAAAACTTTACTTCAATTTCTTGAAGAGGCCAAGAACTAGAAACAGGAGACAGAGACCAGGGCCATCTGTAACAAAGGAATTCGAAAATGGAGTTAGCACAAGTCATGGGCCTGCTCACCCCTGGGGAAGAAATTACCAGCTGTGTGGAGACAGGTGTTAAAGATACTGGGGCATCTGGCCGAATCCTAGTTGGTGGTAGGGCCAGATTATTTGGGCTGACCAGTGTTCATCATGCTGCTGTAAGCAGAATATTGAAAGGAGATAGCTTTCTCCTGGTAATCGCATGCTATATGCATTCTCAATCAGATTTGTTGTGAAAACCAAGGCTGGGATGGATGGTAAGTAACACAGAGTCCTGCATGGCTGAGGTGTGAAATGCTTCCGGTTGTGGTCCCTGGACCCCTAAATAGGAGGAGCATCTTGGTAAAGTACTTAGTGAAAGCTAGGGGCACTGAGCCTGGCTGTCATCTACAGTGAATACTGTCTCTTCTCAGCCTCCCCTTTGCAGGCCCAGTCTGTGTTAGATAACAGTAGGAGTGAAATTCCACGCTCATAGCATGGTTTGCACACTTGGGACTCTCAAATGGCTGTTCACGGACGGACATGTAAATGCTCTTTGATCTAGTGTACCCTTTATTGAGGGCGGGAGGTCCTCCATTCTTTCACTTGGTTTTTCAAAACACAGCTCAGAGGACAAGTGCCTTTGAAAGCAAGTCCCAAAGCCATGTGTCTGCTTCTCTCTAAGGCTTTCCCTTTAAAGCCTGAATGGGCAACAGAAAAAAAAAGAAATCCACCGTGAAGAGGTATAGCCTCAGGCCAAACACTGCCATAGTGAGAGGGTCAAGATGGGGTCAGAAAACGGATATTGAAAGGCCACTTGGTGAGTAAGGTTGGGCCTGTGCTTAGCACCCCTCAGTCCCCAACACGCCCTCCCCCCAACAACTCACACCTGGAAGGTCAAGGGAGGCAAGACTGTGGGCTGTGGGCGGGCCCAAAGCAAAGTTTGCAATCACCCAGATTGCTGATTATCAAAGGAACTTTGACTGCGGGGTAGTAAGAGCTCTTGGGAGCCTTGAAGCTGGGGCGGCTTAATGCTGACTAAAAGCTGCCTTAATAAAGCGGAGGGCTGGGTTTGAGCAGCGCTCTCCATAAATCAAAGAGCGACGCCTCAGCTCTCACTGAAGATCAGCAAGGCTGCGTATTGTGGCTGAGACGGCCCTTAAATCTAATCCACAACTCTTTGAGCAAAAATACCGCCGTGATTGCAGGGACAGAGGTGGCTGCCCGCTGGAAAATATCCCAAGAAGTGTGCATTTCCCAGGTGATAAGAATGTTGAATGGTTCCGAGCCGGGAAGCCTTGGAAAACAATTAGCTGTGGAAGCAGATAACCTGTTGAAATTATGGCCCTGCACTTTATGGCTCTTAATAAATTTTCTGGCAGCCTTTTTCCAGCACAGGGCCCGGGTCTGCTTATACCTTTAATCGCTGGAGGGATTAAGTCATCAAAGTTTCATCTACCTGTCTGACTTCAACTAGAAGTACAACTTAACTTGCCTGGATACCATTCGAAACTGCTGTCTATACAGATTATAATTTAATATATAGGGCAACTAGCAAAAGGCTGGCTGGTCCCGAGACAGAAATATCAAAGCCTGCATTTACAGGTCCAGAATCACCTTTAACATTGCACACACCTCAAATTGTGATCATCATGGAAGATGTGAACAGTTAAAAGGAAGAACAGAAGGATTTGCCTTTAATTCCCACTCTCCACCAATCACTGCCTCGAGAATACAGGATGTAGGTCACAGCTGAATTTGAGAGTCATGTGACCTTGCACCTAATGAACGTGGAAACTAGGATCAATTTTGTACACCGAATGGTCTGGCTCCCTTGTCTTTCTAGGACAAATTGACCTTAGAGTTTTTCCAAGTCTGTGCGCACAGTGCTTTTACAAGGCCCTTCTTATTTAAGCATCCGTTTTTTTTTTTTTTTTTGTTTTTTTTTTTTTTTTTAATGAGAGGTTCTTTAAAAAAAAACTCAATAGCTTGTTTTTGTTGGATCTGAAATCCTAAAAGGCAAGTTGCCCTCATTTGTGGTTCTGATTTATAAATTACAAATCTGATCAGTAAGTTAGGAAAAAATACACACAAAAAAATCCCCCCAAACTTTCAACATTTAGGCTGGTCTCTGGCTCTGATTCAGTACTGGAAGCTGCTGCCTGCTACCAGCAACTATAACACTCCCTGGCTTCACCTAGACCTTCCATTCTGTTCTTTATCTAGAAAGACACTTGCTCTCTTTGCTGTTTTAGTTTCTGTTCTTCTTGTCTTTTAAGGTGATTGCAGATGCTGTACCTTCCTCGGAACTCCCCAACTCTGTGGTCAAACTAGATCGCCTCTCCTTGCCTTCAGGGCAGTTTTGTTCCCTCAAAAGTACATCACCTTCAGCTTCATCTCAGCTCTTTGTGAGCATGGCTTTCTTATCTCAGAGACTGTAGGTTTGAACTCAAGGCTGTCTGTCTATCATTGCCATTTTTATTGTTGTATTTCTTATTAAATTGAGAAGGCAGAAGAGCTCAGAAATGAAGCAAGGGTTGACAGGGTTCCGTTAAAGCTGAAGATGTCACACATTTGTAATTATTCAGTAAACTTGACTATTTTATGCTTGTGGGTTGCTTTGAAGCAGCTGAAGGTTCACATTCAAAGGATGATATTTAAAATGGTGTGATAGTGAATCTTCCTGTTGACTTGACTGGGTTTGGAATAATTTTGAATATACTTCTGGGTATGCCTAGAGGGGTATTTCCAGAAACGTTTATGGGAGGAACAAAGATACATATGGAGAGCATCATCACGTGGTCTGGAATAAAATAGGAGAAGCAGGAAGACAGCCAAGAACCAGCATTCATGTTTTTCTGATTAGCTGCCCCATGGTCCCATCACCTCCTATGCCACGATGGACTGCCATTCTTTTAAATAATCCCTTTAAACAGTCCGAGGTAGGGCACATAAGAAACTGACCATCAACATGACCATAGCAAAATCCTTTCTTCAGTCGCTTTTGTCATAGCAGCAAGATTTACTAACACAACAGTCTTTGAGATGGCAACAGCAGAAGCAGTTTTTAATCATGACCAGTGACCTCTGAGAGTGCAATGCTGAGTGAAACACATATGTGAAGCATGGTTTGCTCATGTTACAGAGAATCTTTGAATAAAATTTGGTGGAGTGAGCCTAGCATGGTGTCCACAACCTAAGGCACTCTCATAAAGGTAAAGTATAAATTTAGCTTTCTCCACTCCCTTCAGTCCTAGGTTATGAGATGGTGATTTCCTGATGCCTCAGTTTCCTCCCATGTAAAGTAAGAACCTCATATACTTTGTCTACATGAGAAGCCAAAATGACTGAGATCATGAAATATGCAGCATGAGGTGTAAACAATAATTAGCCAGGAAAAACATGGCCACGAAAAGAGAATTTCAATTGCAGAGACACAAAGTAACCTGTGGTTTCTTTGGACGTGTCAGAACAGTTCTCATTAAATCTTTATTTCAGTGCCATTGTATACAGGACTCAGCGTCTTTGCAGAAAGTCAGAGAATTGGTCCAACTCACCATCCACAACTGTTGAAAAGAACATGTAATGCAAGTGATTGCAAAGAGCTTCCTAAAATCCAGGAATTATACAATAATAACAGTAATCATGTGTGACTAAAAGTATTTCCATCTTAGACTCCTGTAAGTAATACACTCTCTCTTTACTTAAGTCCCTCTAAATAATGCATCACTACTTGCATTTACAATCTCCTGGCCTGCTTTTTTTGTGTTTTAAATTAGGCTCCAGCATGCCCACGTGAGCTAACACCCTTTGCTTAAAGAATACTACCAGGCAAACTTTAACAACTGAACTTGGAGATTTATGGTCTGGACGTGGAGGAGGAATGTCAACATCCCAGTAATTCAGGTAAAGAACCCTCACACCTCATTTCTTCATTCAAATGAATTCAACAAATATTTCTAGAGCATAAAGCCAGAGCCAGGCAATGTGTTACAAATACGGCACACCTTACATGGCCACACAGACTTGGAAAGTAATCACTGTAATACGGGTCATAAAAGTTTTATTGGGGATCTGCAGATGGTATCTCAGTAACATACAGTGTGGAATTACCAATCCTGTGCTGGGAGGAGTGGCGTGGACCATATCTTGGTCTGTTCAATGGCCCATAACTGAGCTCCTTGTACCTCTGTGTATCACTTCCAGAAGCAACTTCACAGTAACAGATCTATTGCCTTATGGGGCTTGCTGCTCATGGGATGATCGGGAATTCAGAGGCTCCAGTGTGCAGTGTGCAGGAATGAATCACTCCCCTTCAGGTGGGATCTATCTGAATAATCACCACCCAGTCTTGGTTCCCCATGCATCTGGGCTCTGGGTGCTCCAGCAGCAAAGCCCAGTGGCTCTGTGGCCCCTGTGTTGGAACCAAGTGGTGAAGAGGGTCTTCAGCATCAGCTCTTCTAGCTAGTAGGAATCTTTGATTTCGAAGGTGATATTTGGTCAGGAAGCAATTATCTCACCTGTAACTTCCAGAGGTTTGGAGAAACAGCTGCCTGGTCTAGGACTTCAGGGCCCCAGAAGGGTCCATTATAGGACATTTTAGGAGGGACAGCTATGCGTCCATTGCCACATCCCTGGCACAGTATGTCCAGGTTAAATTTAAGACATTGAAATAATAGTAGCACAGCCAGAAAATGAGAGGGAAAGAGGGGACTGCTTTTGAAAACTTGCAAGTGATAGAGAAACCCAGGAGAGTTTGAAGATGAACGTGTGTATGTGCACACCTGTGTATATGAGCAGGACAGAGATTAGTGTCTTCGGTAATTATTCATTTTTAAAAATTAACTTAATGTGTGTGTGTGCAGATGCACGCACGCGTATGCATGCATGCTCATGTACATGCCACAGTACATGTATGGAAGTCAGATGATAACATTGGGAGTCAGTTTTCTTCTTGCATTGTGGATTCCAGGGATTGAACTCTGCTCATGAGGTCATCAGGCATGCTGGGAAACTGCTTTTACCTGCCTATTCATCTCGGCAGCCCTCTGTTGTTGGTTATTACCACAATGTACTGATACATTCTTGATACCTTATTCTCCAGCATAGAAGGTCTGTCACCTATATCCATTCCCTGTGGTTTGAACCAACTCTGTCCATCCCAAACCGCCAACATGCCACCACTCTGAGTAGTGCTGAGGGATGCATGCATCTGGCTCTTCTGTGAGTGACAGAGAAGGTCATGTTACAAGAAAAGCCAGAGAGACAAGGTTTTTTTGCCCAAGGTTATGCAGCGAATTAGTGGCTAAAACCTAATCAGTGTTTCAAATTCATGTCTACCAATTTTCAATATTTTTTTTTCCTTAAACACTTTGCTGCTGCTACCTGGGTAGTCTGTCTAGTTCTGTTTCAGAAAGCCTCCACCCCCACCAAGAATAGAGGGTTTAGAAATGAGTGTGGGCAATGTAGTGTGAAAGAATTCTACCACTAGAGAAATGAGTGGACATGGAGATGTTCTGAGAAGATGTATTTACAAGATGTAGATTGCAGGCCTTTGAGAACGAGGTGGGTTGGAGAGTGTAAGCTCAGAGATAACAGAGATGCCGTACACAGCTGTGGGAGAGGTGGAGGAGAGAAAATGACTAGGTTGAGCCTAGCAGTGCCACATCACCAGGAAGTGTGGGCACGTTTGAGGACTGATGTACAGTGTCTACAGAGTGTATATGGCGCATGGGTGTGAGTGGAGGGCAACTTCCAGACCTCTGCCTTACAACTGGATATGGTAGTACCACTGTCCACAAACAGAATTGTGAGAAGTGCTATTTTTGGAGAAAGCTTTCACTCCTGAGTTTAAAGGGCTTATGGGCTCATTACCATCTAGATGTCCAGAAAACAAAAAACAGGAATGTTTGGTATAAGATGTGAGTTAAAGCAGCCAGCCTAGCTAGAGCTGGGAGATTAAGGAAACCTTGGCTAAACCATCCAACTAGATGATCTTGCTATAAATACGGAAAGGGCTAAAAATAAGTGAGGGACCTTGAGAGTGACAATGATGTCATTGAAGATGACCTTCTCTAGGTGAGGTGAGAATGATTCCAGAATGGAAGAGGTAATCAGTGTTGAATGATGAAAGGCTTTGATCTACCTCCATAAAAGATATACTTTCTCAGTTGCTATAAGAACCAAGCAAAAATTAACCCAGCTGCCAGGACCCCTTGGGAGTGCCTCAGCCTAAGAAAACTACCTGACCCTAGGTTTCCCCCTCTTCCAAAGGCAGCCATATGGCATGATGTCCTGCTCTCTCATTCTCACTTGAGGAAGCTCTGAGTGTCCAGTGTTCTCCAGAGTTTCCTGTGGACTTGGTTGGTGTTAGTACTGTGAACACATTGCAGCTCAGCTTCTCTGGCTGTATGCAGCAGATGCCCCTTTGCCCTAGTGCTGATCATGGATGTTCCTATGGATCTACTCAGTTTTTACATCAGTGGGTCTCAATCTGTGGGTCTCAACTTCTTCGGCAAACATCCAAAAATATTTATGTAACAATTCATAACTGTAGCAAAATTGCAATTATAAAGTATCAGTGGGAATAATTTTATGGCTGGGGGTCACCACAACTTGAGGGGTCGAAGCACCAGGAAAGGCTGAGAGCCACTGTATTAGACATTGCTGCTACAGAGTGAGCAGGCCCAGGTTAACTTACTGTCCTTCAGATTCCCCTAGCAAATCAAGACACAGATATCTCACTGATTGAATAAAGCTTTATTTTAATGCAAAATAAAACATGAAAAATTTATATTCTCATATACAGTAACATCCAAAATGTCTTCAGTGATATAAATGGGATCATATCAAAAAGTTTGTAAAGAATTCACTTTCCATCCCCATGTGCCAAAATATGATTTCACATAATTTATCTTTAGAATGTATGAACAAATGACTTGGTGATCATAAAAGAATAGGAAAGGCTAGAAAAGGTGAGGGTATAAACAACAGGTTTTGTCTTATGCTCCAGTAGTAAATAGCATTGCAGATGAAATGGAACACTTTTGAGAGCAAATCAAGAGATGGGCTCAACGTCTCTGGGAGTAGTCCCTTTCCCAGCCAGAGCTTAGCAGCCTCCAAAAAGCAGGCTGTGGTAGACTGCCTGCCTACTTAAGTCGAGGAGGGAAAAAGTGTTCCACTTAGAAGCCATACTTCCATGTGGGAGTCCTGGCTTATTCTTAGATTTCTAACTTTTTTTGCCCTTTCTTTTATCGGAAAGGTGTCTTTGAAGGGATAGCTTATGGAGAATCCCCTCTTCCATCCCTGTAGTCGCGTCTTTACACTAAGTTACTGTGAACAGAGAGCAGAGAAACACTATTATGGACTTTTCTGAATGGAACTCCCTCCTGCCTAATTGTGTGAAATGCAGACTTTCTGTTCACATGGACTGGGGAAGAGGTGGGATGTCCACTCAATTTAACAACAATTTGAAAGCTGTTCACAGTGGATCTCAGTGTTTAATGCTGGTGGGAATTCTATAGAGACACATTACTTTATCAATCACTTTTAAATTCCCTCCACAGGCTTGAAATTCTGTAACACTGCTCAGACACTAAATAGCAAACAAACAAAACCAAATGCTGTTGACTTTTAGTGAAGGGAAAAATAACTACTTTTATAGTCTTGGTCCCTCTGTGAACCAGGGAACAGAGGAACCAGCTCTCTGATCCTGACGTTGTAGGAGGATTTCTTTCTCAAGGTACATTTAGCTTAAAAATTCAAGGCAGTGGGTCTTGTTTGAATTTTATTCTGTCTACAGCATAAATAAGGCTCCAATAAAGCCTCTAAGACTCTGTTTCTCTATGATGCTATTGAGCAAACAGACTTTTGCTCCATGAGGTCCTGTGGGATCATTGGTCCATAGATGGTCCAAAAATGAATTTTAGAATAATTTTTTCTAATACTTTCTTGCTGTGAAATCATGACTTAAGAAAATGCTTCATTATTTGTCTACTGATTAGACTCTGGGGGAAAAATATTAAACCCAGAGGGATGGTGCCTAAGCCCAGGGGTGTGATGGACCAATGAACTGTGTTTCTCTCTCTTGTGGAAGACTGAATTCTGTAGGGACTAACGGTTTTCAGTGGTCTCTCTCTCTTCTTTTTCTAGTCATAGAAGAAAGGGGGAAAGAGGACCCGCGAAGCTGGATGGCCCAGGAGCAGGTTTGCAGGTCTTGATAAACCTTACTCTCTGTTTCCAGCTAGAGAGAGATACTCAAGTGAGTTTCCCCAAGGTTTTGGCTATACCAGGAGCTATTTCCTTCTTTTGTGTTCTGCTGATCATAGCCTGGACTTCTGGATACCCCCCCACCTTCTCCTAGAGCGCTGGAAAATGGTCCTGGAGCTGTGGAGAAGGGCTGAGATCGTACTTAAGTATTTATAACACTTGTTGCCAGAGCTGTTCTTAACCATTGCTTGGCTTGATGGAGCCTTTGTCATAAATATAATATTAGTTTTTTAGGGCAGGATCAAATGCAGAAATGGCTAGACTTTTAAGCAAGAAAAGAAAGCTGTTAGCATCCTTTTATGTTCTCTTTAGTGATATCTTTGAGTCTCTGAGGGACTCTCAGGATTATCGACTATTGGATGGACTGAGTACACAATACAGAGCCAAGGTCTGGGGCAGCTTCTCACCCAAAGGGCCAGTGCTGGAGCCAGAAATGTGAGCAGCATTCTCCTGTGCTGCTTCTCTACAGCACCACATGGTCGCCTACCTGTGGCCCACTTGTAAGTAGTCCAGCCTTCCTGTAAGGGGAAACTTCTGCCTTAGATAGAATCAGACCAGTGCTTTACAGAAGTTTGAGTAAAATATAGAATGCACTGAAGAGTAATCTTAAAACAAAACCAAAACCACCCCCCCAAGCCTCTACAAGGTCTTGTAATAGTCCAGGCTGGCTCACCCTGCAGGCTAGCCTCCACCTTGCAGCCTGCCTGCCTTGGCTTCCTGGCTGCTGGGATTCTAAGAATGTGGTACCATGCCTGGCTTAAGAGTTGATCTAACCCACCCCCCAATTGTTGCATTTCCTTCATTGCATCATTTTCTTTCAGGATTCCTTGGCTCAAAGGAAAGGCTGTTTTCAGCATGGTGGCCAGGGACCCTAGGGTATAGCCACAGTACCTTGTGGGGCAGAGCCACCTCACTGAACACATTCCGGATGATGTAAGGGTGCTGGCTGAGGAGAGGTGTAGAGGGCAAAAAAGCAAGGTGACAGTTCATTTTTCAGAGGGCCACAGTAATTGCGGTTTAGATAACGATCTCTCTCGAAGTCCAGCAAATGACACTATTTACGTCCCAAACCAGCAATTGCATCATTCTTGGTAACAAAACTATTAAAAAAAAAAAAAAAAGATTAAATTGGGCCAGATGGCTACTCAATGTATTTTAGAATACTATAATTCAGTAAATTCTGTTGGTCAGTGGTATTCTACTCTCAGTCCAAATATGTCTATGTTGAACTAAAGACCTTTTGGGGAGGCGGGTGAAGAGGGAATGTGAACAGCCTGAAGAACTTAGCAGTCACTGAGAAACTCACAGTTCTGGCTGAGTCTGCAGGTTCCCAGACTTCTGCATGTGTTCCCATTGGGATCAGACGTCAGGGTCAGGTGCTCTGCGGGGGGGTGGGGGGGGGAGAAGCAAGAGTGGCCCTGCAGCTCCGTAAGCCAGAATACTTTCTGTTTTTGTTGTTTGCCTTTCGAGTCAGGTGGAGACCTTGGCTTCGCCCTGACATTTGTTAGTGAGATATAACATGCAGACTGATTTCTTCTTCTCCCTGTACTTCCTCTGATTTCTTCTTCATCCAACTTCCCAAGGCGATTTTCTCTTCTACTCTTCATACTGGTAATCACATGTGTTTGAAAACACACACACACACACACACACACACACACACTTATCTGCTCCTTTCTGCTGACTCGTTTCCTCACTGACCCAGGGGCAATGGGAACTGCTTGGCACTGAGTCTGGAATCAGCATCCCTAGGACATTGCTTTCTGTGTGGCCTGGCCAGCAGGCTCTCTTTTCTTTCCTACTCACATGTATTGTTTACCCCTTCTGTGGAAGTCCAAAAGTAGAGGTCTCAGTTAAAATAATTATAGGCATTTGGGGAGGACTCTAAAATGAGCTATCTCCAAGCAAGCATGCCAGGGCCCAGGAGAGAGGGAGGCAGAAACGATGGGGTAGCCAACCCTCGTCACCTGCTCACTGTGGTTCTTGCTTGAAAGGGGTTCCTTCCAGAAGCTCTGACAGCTTTACCCATCCTCCCAGGACACAAATACTGCAATCAGATTCCACTGGCTTTATATCAGCAGCAAGAAAAAAACCGCAAAAGCTTTGTATCAAACATGTTGTACCGGGACCCAAGGTAGACTATAAATGAGAAATAGTCTTCCTTTGGGTTGAAAGTCTCAGAGGGTCACTGGTCATGTGTACTGTTACTTTGTTCTCAGTGAAAACACTGTGCTTATGAAGATGCCTATATGTGTAGCTTCTCTATTCTACTCTGTGTAGGCCTCACAGCTCAAGGGCCTGAGAGTGGTCTCTAATTTCACGCCTAGGCCTGCCTGAGAAAGTCACCTCTGCAGTGTTCCCTCTGCTATGTGTGGTGATGGGGTGAGGGTGTAACCAGTACTGGTTGTCTAGTCAGGGTTTACTATTTGTAGCTTCCTTGATTGTTAATTAACCACCACTCTCCACAAAAGTTCTTCAGGCCTTTCAAGTATCAGGAAGTACTGTTTTTATGACCCCACCCCCTTCTTCCTTTCCAGTCCACATCCCCAAACCCCTGTCCCTTTTTTTCTCTTCTGATTAGCAGTCAAGTGTCAAATCCTCAAGGAGCATGAGTCACTGTGTACCATGGACCACCTTAACCCAGAGAAGGCCTTAGGTCCAGCAAAGGCAAAGGTGGTGTTGGATGTCTTTCTTGCTTGGAAGATCTGTGGAATATTCAGCTATACTGCTGCAGTCATGGGGTTCTTCTGCCTGGGATCCTGGTTACGATAGGGGTGCTGCTCAGGGCTGCCACCTTGGGGCCCTGCTCTGCTCATCTCCTGATAGATTGGAACTCTCTGGTGCTGAGGTGGGGAGGGTGGAACATCTTGTCTGAAGGGTCCTTTGTGCTGATGGGCTGGTGGGCGTGGATAGTACTGTGGATATCGGAGATCTGCCACCCTGAGATCTGGGGGACAGGGATAGCCTCCTCTTGGGGGATGTACAGGATGAGGCCCTGGGTAGTATGGAAGCTCTCTTTCATTGAAGCGCCCTCGGGGTGCTGCCGTTAGGTAGTCGACAGGATCTGCTGAGCCTCTCCTAGAAAGAAAAGAAGAGGTATGTCAGGAGCTATAGATCTGTTCCCAGCTGAAGACTGCATGCTTCTGTCTCTACTACAACTAGCTGTGACCACACTCTAGGCCTGAGCAGATATGATATGTACCCTTAAATGACAGGAGAGGGAGCCCTCTTTTTTTTTTTGTCACTTTAGACTTCAACATGAAAACTATGGACCAGGAAAGGCAAAACAACAAGAATTCAAGAACTCGAGGCCTTCGATACCACAAGCCTCTGTGTCACTTAGGACAGCTTACACGCACATTGGGAACATGAGAAGACATACAGTTCTGTATTGCTTATGCCCTTTTATAGCCACTTTCATTACAGCAATGAAACTAGTTTTTTTTTTTTTTTTCCATAAAGTGATGTTTGGCTCTGTTAAGCCTGTGTCTGTTAGAGCTCAAGTCTGTATGAGATACAGTAGCACTGATACTCTGGGTCAGAGTCCTCATAAACCATACTTATTTCCTTCCTGGGTGGCAGAGGTGATCATGGAGTGGCCTGTGTGGCCTTGGCTACGTCTGGGTGGCTGCTGTCACACCCTTGTCAACTCCAGGCTGGGAAATTACCCACCTGGAACTGTGATCAGAGTAATTAAGTCTACCACAAGATCAGAAGCAAAAACTAAGTTGCCCACATAATGAGCAGCATACAAAAAGGTCCAGGGCAAGAACACACACTAATGGGAAACAAGCCTGTCTGGAACTTTCTACTGAAGACAAGTATCATCTGATCTGCTCACCATAACAGAAACAATACATCCTTAGACAATGTGCAGATGAAGGCATCTTGGCTAGCCTGGGTGAGACACATGACTTCTGTCTGCAGCCCTTAAATCCCAATAAACCTTCTGTGCACAACTTCATCAGTACTATTCACCATGTCACCAGATCCCTGCATTCCTTACTCCTCTGCTCTTCATGAGATATATATACACACACACACACACACACACACACATATATATATATATATATATATATATATATATATATACATGTATACATATATATAAGAGAACCAGCAACAATAATGGTTACTGAAAAGCTTGCCAGCGTCAGAGAATAGACTGCTTGGACACTAGCAAGAAATGACAGGGCTGAAAGAATACCATGCCTTTGGTTAATCAGGCCCTGACAATGAGGGTCAGAATCACCCTGTAATCTGTGGTGTTGGATGTTAAAACAACCCTGTACCCCAAATCAATGAAGATTTGACAAGCTCTGAGCTCAGGGAGCATGGGCAAAGCTGCCTGTGACTGCAGCCCTAAGGATGAATGATACAGTCTTCCATCTACATTTATCTGTGTGGGTGTGTGCCCTAATTTCGCTATGTATAATAATGAATGATAGATCCATGAATTTGGGGTAATTCAGTTAGTGAGAGTTTTCAGATAAAAAATTAAATTGTTTGCGTACACATTATTTATAGCCTCAGCTGTTATTACTCAGTTCGGGCCGCTTTGCTCTATGCTAAATTACCCATGACAAATGGAGCAGGCATACATCGCCAGTCATCTCACCATGACCCTGCAAAATAAAGGACCCAGTTTTCTCCATCCCTTTCCTTGACAATTTCATTTTTTATTTAGAAAATTTCCAGCACTCATTGTATCTTTTTATTATTACAATAAATAAATAAATAAGACCTCTTCTCTCAGCCACCATGCTCATTTCAATTTCCTTTGGCTCAAGCTGGAGATTGCAGAAACATTAAAAAAAAAAATCCTTAACCTGTGTTTCCTTTCAAAAGCTACCAGAGGTATTTTTCTGCATGAAGCGGAACATGTGGTTTCTCTACACTCATTTAAGTCCTTAGGATAAATCACTGACATTTGCAACACACAAACATTATCTGCTTTAAAATGAACACACAACCAACACTCCTCCTGGACTCTCTTAGTAGGAATATTTCCTGTTTAAAATGGAAAGAGAGAAGGGAGAAATTCCAGAGCTTGGGCTTTTTTTTTGGGGGGGTGGTATGGATTGGTCTCTCTCTAAAGATTTTTTTTCTTTTGAAACAGAACATTATAAAAGACAGAATGCCTTGGGATTTGTTGTTTTCTCTCTCTCTCTCTTTTTAAGTTGTGGAGAGACAATCCAGAGCAACAGTGACAGGGTAGAAGCCACCCTGAGCGTCTCCACAGTGTGCATGTTGGGCTGGCAAGGAGACTGTCTCCTCTCTTGCACCTCACCCTATTGACTGTCCCAGCACTCCCTGGGGGAGGGAGGGTGCCAAGTGCAGAGAGGGTGACCCCCAGACAGCACCATGGTTCCAGAGGGCTTCTCTGTAGGAAGATTAGATGTTGGGGAATTTGCTTACATGTGGCAGACACCAAGTGAGGTACTGTTCTTTGTCAAGCGGGGGTGGCATGGAAATTGTCTTTTTCTGAAGAACCCATCACAGCAGTTATTGTTTGTAATTTTTCAGGGAGAAGAAAAACAATGAGTTGCTCTGTAAAAACACGATCGAAAGTTCAAAGACTGCTGGGAGCACTTTCCACCTGGGCTGCTGTTTATAACATTTTTTTTCTTTCTTTAAAGCCTATCATTTTCTACAGATTTTCACCAGAAAAACTTCTAAACTACTGAGAATATTATCACGTGTACATGTTCATGTAAAGACTTAAAAGAACCATTTCTGGGGTCTGGGGAGGTGGCTCAGAGGTTAAGGGTGCTCTGGCAGAAAGAAGACCAGAGTTCCATTTCGAGAGCCCACATGGGGCGACTAACATCCTTGGTAACTCCATGGGATCCAAGCTTAACTCATATACACACACGAGTACACACGCATGCACACGCATGCACACACACACACACACACACACACACACACACACGCATGCACGCACGCACGCACGCAGACACTTAAAAAGCAACAAATTTTAAGTAGAAAAAAAGCAAGCCTCCTAATGAGTTACTCTTCTCCACACAGACAAGACATTGAACAGAAGCAACTTCAGTGGTGGGGAGGGATTTAATTTTGGTTCACAGTTTCAAAAGCAACATCTTCCCAATAGAGAAGGCAGGCAGAGTAGCCTCATGAACTGGAGGGTATGGCTAAGCTCCTTACATGGATGTGGGGATCAGTAAGCTAATGGGAACCGGAAGTAGATGTTACCTTCAAGGCCCACTCCGGGGCATCCCATTGCCTTTAGATAGGTCAGTGGATCAAAGAGTCCACAGCTTCCCCAAACAGCGCCATCAGCTGGGCACCAAATATCCAAACCAATGACCTTAACGTTCCCTTTACGTTTCTGTTTTTCCACTGAATAGGCTAATTTCTGGAAGCCAGGACATTTAGGCTTTGCTTGGAAACCCCTTAGGGATGGTTTCAGGTATGTTCCAGCTCACGCGGATGCATGACTATGAAAATGATGAATGTTAACTGTTGGCCGAAACATGACAATTCAAACCATAAAACTCCATCTTCAGCCAAAGAGCTGGGAAGGGGATGAAAAGATAGAGCTGAGATATTGTCGTTCTGTTCATCTTCAGAGGATAGCAGAAACTCAGTGTGTCCTGGAGAAGACTTATCAGAGAGACAGACACAACTTGCCTTGAGCCAATCCTGAGAAATCTGGGTCAGCTTCCTCAGAAGACTGATTAAAACAAGGACCCTAACTTTAGTACCTCAGGACTCTGATTTTTTTTGTTTTTATGTGACCCTATGAGTCTTTTTGTATGTACTAGTAATTTCTTTAAAATGAGCAATCTTCCCAACTTAGAAATTTTACACACAAACTGTATTTACTGTAGGGAAGACAAACATGCCTGTATTTGTCTTTCTTGTAACTTTAAGTGAACTTCTGAGAAAATTCCCTTCAAATTTCTGTTTTCTTTCTAAGTAGGCTCATTTCTGGAATCCAGAGACTTAGGATTTGCTTGGAAATGTTTTCAGGTATGTTTTAAATCACACAGATAAATGGTAACAGTGCAAATATAGAATGTTAATGATTTTACCCAAACATAACAAAGCTACAAGTTATTTACTTGTAAAGTAACAAATAGATTGCGTCCTTTCCCAGAAGACTTTCTTTTAGTGACATCTTATTATTCTACTAGTTTACATTTAGCGAAAGAGACCTGGAAATGAGAGCCTGTGCTGGTCAGCTAGTCTATGGATGCCAGCCATCATCATGTATGGCAGGATGGAAGGAAGATACGCTTCTGTCTGGTTAAACAATTATGCTTGGGAAGGGGGAGGGGTGATATTGGAAGGACAGATTCCTATAATGTTTTTTATCATGAAGTAGGTTGCTGTTCTCAGTGGAGTAGAGCAAGGTCCAAGGGTAAAAGTCCATCTTCTTATCTTTGTACCATCCTTATAGGAAAAACATCTCCATCCTCAGTACTTTCTCCATGTGGAGTGAAAATCTAAAAGAAATTGGCTCCTAAAGGGAGTATCACTAATAGGAGGTGTGGCCTTAATGGAGTAGGTGTGGCCTTGTTGGAGGAAGTGTGTCACTGTGGAGATGGGTTTTCATATATGATTAAGCCACACCCAGTGAGACAGTCTATTTCTTTTGCCTGCAAGATGTAGGACTCTCAGCTACTTCTCCGGCACCATGTCTGCCTGCATGCCACCTTATTCCACCATAATGATAATGGACTGAACCTCTGAACAGTAAGCCACCCCAATTAAATGTTTTCCTTTATAAGAGTTGCTGTGGTCATGATGTCTGTTTATAGCAATAGCCATCCTAAGTCCTAAGACCCTCCACTTAGTTATTCTCACTGCATCTGTCTTTCACTTGGCCTGTGGTACTAATACAGTGGATGCATGGGAAGCTAGCATAACTCTAACTCTTGAGCTTCTGCAATACCCCCCCCCCCCCCGCTTGGAGCTCAGCACAGGCTTTGTGTCTCATAGGTGCTCCATAAATGTATATTGAGGATTTTTTTTGGCTGGGGAGGGAGAAGACGCACAAATGTTCACAGTTAGCAGAGAATGTTAGATATGGTTAGATGAGCTTTAAGGGCTCAGGAAGAGCAGAGGGATAAGAGGAAAGAGCAGGGTCATTTCGAGAGAGATTGATGATGGTTAAAGTAGCAGTAATTGCTATTTTTTTTTCCCAGAGTAAAGAAGGTAGGGTAGAACGAGGGAAGGATTGGGTCCAACATAGGAAGACTGTAAAGTTAATTAGAGTTTTCTAGGCACAGTAGGGCAGGTGCGCAGAGGAACTCACGGTGACTGTAACAACACGCATAAGACCTGTGCAAGCACCTGCCAGCCAAACCCCAGCACAGAGGAGGCAAGGTGGGCATGAGATCCCACCCCCAGCTATAAGCATTTTGTTGCTACTGGGCAAAGGAGAGTCAGTTTTCTTTAATGATGGGACCCTTGGTAGGCCAGCCATATGCCAGGGCAGGACGCACAGCCATGTGCCAGGGCAGAACCCATTTGGAGCCTTGGTAGGTCAGCTGTATGCCAGGGCAGGACCCATTTCCAGTAGCAGTTGGGGCAATAAAAACTAGACTTAGTGGGAAAAGGAATAGAAAGTTCAAAACTGGGTAGGAAGGGATGACGGTTACTGAGAAGAGTTGGTGGGGTGAGTATGTTCAAAATATATGAAATCCTCAGCAACATACTTAAAATACCATTTTAAATGAACTGGTTTATTTTTAATTTAATATTGCTTTAAGTGACTGGGTTTACCAGGTACAGGTTAGGTGCATTTATTCAAGAATCAATTAAGGAATATTTTCACAATAGTCTGGCAAGGAGCTTTGTTTCTTTCATAGATGCAGTAATGTAGGAACATCTTGATTCATATTCAGGATAAGGCTCCAGATAAAGAATCAGAGGAGACCGTAGAGCTCACGTGCAATCAGCAAGGTTGCAAGCACCGATTTTGGAGGTTGATTAATGAACATAAACCAGAGGTGGAGGTGATGTCCAGTGCCCCTCAGCCCCAGCTTTCCTCCACAAAAACACATATGATGGATGGCTTTCATATAAACCACATGTGCCCAAGAGAGACAGAAGGGAGGATTATGCAAACCTGTCTAGCACCTGCTGTAACTCAATGCCCTTTCCTCCCAGTGAGGAGAGAACAGAGATCTGCTCTGCTGAGAGGAGGATGGAAATATTTGTCTCCTTCTGATGGCACCAACCAGGATTGCTGGCCATGATGCACAGGTCTCAGGTCTGGGGTTGAGGACTGTGCCTGTATCTCATCCAATGAGCTCCTTGTAGGGTGAAGAAGGTTCCCTGAAGCTGAATAGCTAAGGATAGGGTGGGAGAGGAGAAACTGAGGCATGGGCCAGTGTGAAGACTGTTTTGAGAAGAGGTGAGAAAGAAAGAAAGTTTGCAGTACAAAGTGTGAGACCACAAGGAATTTCTAAGTAAGGGCAATGCCCACCTTAGACATACGCACTGGATTTTTTCCAGTTTTGGATAGATTTCCAAAGGACAGATTCTTGTTCTTCTTAATTTTTATAAAATACTGTGTGTTAGTAGCCTAAACAAAAGACAATTAAAAAATAAAATAAAACAACCAAACCAAAACCAACCCCCTTTCTTTTATGACAATGGTTCTCAACCTGTGGGTCCCCACCCCTTTGACAAACTTCTATGTCCAAAGCTATTTACATTAGAACAGTAGCAAAATTACAATAAAAATAACTGTGTGGTTGGGGGGGTCACCATAGCATGATGAACTGTATTAATGGGCTGTAGCATCAGAACATTTCAGAACTACTGCTTTATGGGTTTCTTCCTTCCTTCCTTTCTTTTTTTCTTTTTTCTTTTTTCTTTTTTTGTAGTAACTGATTGTAACCAAATTTGGGGCTAGAATGGAATAACACCATATGGTGCAAGCCTACTGGTGCTGTGTGATGAATATGCTTGTCCTTATTGGGAGGATGTGAACACAGGTAAAGCTATGCTCCTTCTCAAATGTGCCACACAGAGTGGGCCCCTGCCCAAGTATTTGTAAAGTACTGCAAAACTAAAAAAAAAAAAAGGCAGTGCAAACTAATATGCTCTTAAGCTGCCTGTGTTATGTGGACAGAGACGCTTTTAGTCTGTGTTTGGAATTCCATCAGGGTCAGGTTTCCAGTTACCAAGCCTTCATCCGTGGTCCAGGCACGAATGTGGTTGGCCTGGATTAGCAGAGCCCTCTGCAAAGTATATTACATAGCTTTGATTTCAGCAGATTTTACAGAGCCATAAAATATAATGACCATTTGATGACCTATGATACAGAAATGATTGTGGAAAAAGATTCCTGCTTTCATCACTCACATTTCCCATTGCATTATGAAGAGAGGGCCTTGCTGTTCTTTACAGAGAATTGGAAAAAGAAGAGGAATCACCACAGAGGCTTCTGGTCCCCTTTTAACACCAAGGGAATGTTTCCAGAGAAAATGAAAGAGAGCTGGCAATGACCGAGTGCTCAGAAGACAAACACCACTTTGATCACCACCATTTGATTTCTTTGTTGGTGTCTTTCATCAGCCAACACAAATAGAATTCATTTACGAACAAATGACATGTATGGAGATTCTCAACTTCTGCTTCAGCCTTGCAGACCGATATGGAAAATGGCCCTTAAGAGGACTTCATCCTGTCAGATGGTGGGGAGGCCTCCCTAAGGGTGCCTGCTCAAATTACCTCTTTTTATGAGGGGGTGAGAGTTTTCTAAAGTATCGTGTCAAGGACACTTAGAAAGGACAAGCATGAGAACATGGGTAGAGAAGGAATTCTTGTGGAAATCAAGAGCTGTCATGAATGGCTGCAAAACCAATCATGGAATCCGTTTCAGAGACACACTAGTAGATGATTACCCTGTAGTCTCTTAAGCCAGAGATGGGGTTTATGTAAAGAAAATGATGACCAAAGAAAGGAATCCTAACTTGACCAACCAGGCCAGTAAGTCATCTTTCTCTATTTCTATTGTCTCAGGAGTTCTGGACTCTCACTATTTAAATATCTTGTTGTCATTCAGGAGAGTATGGTTCCATTCCAAGGGCTGACAGGTTGGGGCCTGTAAGGGTCTGAATTCTAAAAGCTGCTTCCTCCACCCCTTTGGGAGAGGCAATATACAACTGCCCAAGGTTACTTCTTGTAGACAGGATATTCCTGGAATAAAACAGACTCACAAAAGCTGCCTTTCCCTGCTCTATGTTTAGGTTATATATACATTTACAATAATGTAATACATACAGTTTTTGGAGAAGATCTTCACATCTTCCACTTTGTTCCTTAACTGATTTCTAAATTAATATAAATTAAATGAGTCACATTCCCATATCCCTCCTCCAATCAATTTCCAAAGCCTGAGGATTTTGATGTAAATCACTTATAATCACCACAATCCCTTCTCACCCTGGGCGAGAAGCACAGTGAACACCATCAGCATCATGTGTGGGGAGAGGAAGAGCCTCCACCTCACAGGTTTGTTAGAACACAGGAAGATTCTGGCACTGAAAATATCTTACTCTGAAATCCAGAAGCAGTAATGTTAAGTGCTGGGCCCAGCGCCATGGTGCTCTTGGGCTCTGTAACCAGCATCAGACAGTGATTTAGAATTGCAGAGATTCAAAGCAAGCTGAGCAGAATAGTTCCTTTGCAAGTGCCTAAGGCAAACCAAACCCCATCCTAAGCATTTTTTCCAAGTTAACCTCCTTAGTCCTCATAATAGTGTGATAGAGTAGACATCATTATTATCCATGGCTTGAGACCAGGAAAGGCAGAACAAAGATGTTAAGTGACTTGATTGAAAGCCCACAGGCAGTGGGGGGGCAGTGGAAAGGCCCAGGGTCTACCCAGGCAGGCAGACTCGGGCGCCTCTTGCTTGACTGCCAATCTTGCCCTTATGTGCTTCATGCCAGTTTACAATATCCTGATGCTGAGTGAAAAAACTTTACACGTAGAATTGCATTTTAGAAATGAATCTAATAGGGGGGAAAAGGCAAAAGAGAGCTTTCCAATAAGTGTTTTGGCTTTGGGAAACTCAAAGCTAGACCTTCTGGAGGTGCTGGTAGGGTGCCAAAGAAACACCCAGAATTCCAAGTTGGAAGCCCCATTCAGATACTTTGAGCTGCCAGCAGGGTAGGATGATAGACTTTTGTGGTCCCTTTTAGTAAGGCCAGGACAGATATTTGTATGGTGTTATCTGCAAGACCTTCCATTCAGGGTGCAATATATTGAATATTGGTGTCAATACCCAAGGGTGCATTTACTCAGCAAATATCTTTCTCCCAAACCTATGCAGACATGATGGGCTGAGAAACACCATTTCTCCCATTGGTCCTGTGGGTACTGGTGCAGGGTAGATAGGGCACTGAAGGAACGCCACTGTGCCTGTGCCACTTGCAATGGCCTTTGTGGAGAATGGCATTATAACTGAGTGGACCACGAGAAATCCAGATGACTCGCTCACTTCCACCCCAGCCTAGCCATCCAGTTTGAGCAAATGTTCTCAAAATCTGTGGCTGTCTGGGCTTGCTGCTGGGGTTTTATTTGAGCTCAAATCTCTTTCAACTGTATGGTTACAATGGTACTAATAACTGTGGACTCACAGACAAGCAGAACAAGTTGTAGTCCATTTCAGAAAGTGCAATTCTACAGCCCAGCACTGTAAAAGGTGTCCCTGTGGGCCTGAAGGACAGCTAGATAGCTGTCACCAGCTCTGAAGCAATTCTGAGCATACTGAACTCTTAAGTGAGGACATGATACGACTTCTAAGGCAGGTGACTTTGACCTTTTGGAGGGGTTGCATGAATAGTTACAAGTCCTTGGATGTGATGCTCTCAGATGTGAAGTCTTGTCAATTTTCTTGCATGCTTCAATGTGTAAAGTGCCCGAGCCCCTCCCACTTTTACATCTAGTAATATTAATTAGATAAAATAAGGGTTATAGACCATTTTGCAAACTTCTAGACTCACCTGTTCTAATAAATGGGCATGCTAATAGTTTAATGGGATAAGGCCACTAAAAGACAAGTGGACCAGGGACCCATGGGAAGCGGGAGCAAGGATCTGCTATTAAGTAGCTCTCAGTACCGCCTCCATCTCTTTTTCTTCTCCAGAAAGCAGCCTGTGATATCCTTCTCTCCAAAGTACCCTGAGCTTCTTGGTACCATCCTCAAGGGTGGCTCAAGCATGGCTTTTGGGGCAGCATTGTCTGGACTCAGAGTGTCATCTGGGAGAAATCTGGGTTGTGAGACTTACTCTTCCCCAAACACGGCCAGGTGAATTTTAGGATTATTAACTGAATAGTTGCCCTGATGCTCAACACCAAGGCAGTGTACCCCCCCAACCAGTTTCCACTAGATGATATAAATGAAAGTATGCTAGCCTCTCTGTGCTAATTTCGATATAGATCCTCGGTATCTTGTGATGCTTTTCACCATGACACAGAAGACAGTTCTCACCCTCATTTCTCATCTGCACTAAGCAGGTTCTGAGGTGCCTGGCTGGGTTCTTTCTGTATGTGCACCTGTGGTTGAGTTTTTGGTCCCACCCAGTTCCCTGGTCTAGAATCCATCTCATTATTTTAGTGTAGTGCTTAGGAAAGGGCATTTGAGAAAATTGGGCCAAACCAGTTGCCAAAGCATGCACATAACTAACTTACTTCCTAATGAGGCAACCTGGAGTCTGCCTGAGGGCCTAGCTACAGCTGCTGTCAGAAGTACTGATCATGCCCAGCCAATCAGGACACAGCCTGGGTGCTGAGAAGAAGGTATATAAAGCTTTCCCTATTGTTGAATAAATGAGTTCAGAGTTTGTTTCAACTTACTTCCGGGGTCTGCGTCGTTGATTCTGCATCTTCTAAACCCCTCCCTCGAGGGAACTGTTAGGACCCAGCAACACAAAGTGATTAAGGGATTCATAGGTACTAGTGACTTTTGTTGGGCTCCCCATCCTGGTGAAGTCTCTAAATCCTCCAACTGATTTTTGCATGGCTGGTAAGAATGGATATTAATGTCATTACTAACCGTTAGCTTTCAATTTACCCTTTATCAAAATGAGATGCATTGTTTATCAAATGAGATGCACGTCTCCTTCTGCTATATATTGCCTATCAGCCTAGCTTCTTAGGATCCTGTCCTTGCTATGGAGCAGCTAGGAAATTAAGATTTATAATCACCCCAAATGATGGGTGGATTATGAAATCATGCTGGACTCATCGACTCATCATTATTTGCTCCTCCTCCTCCTCTTCCTCCTCCTCTTCCTCCTCCTCGCCCATTTCCATTGTTCTGGTATAGTCACTTACTGTTTCAAGACTTCCATACCCCACCTCTAGTCCCTACACAGCAACGCTTCGGTCTAAGTTCAGAGCTATTGATGAGCACGTTTCACAGAGACAGTAAGACAGGCTTTTGTTGTGAAGGGGTTACTTCAGATGTTATGCCATTCTCCATTTGTTCTCTCATGCCTTGGTTTATTGATTTATTCCTCAAACAATTCAGAGAAAACTGAAAATTCACTCTGTCCCCTATCACTTTGAATGCTGCTTTGCTCTCGGCCATGTTATGTGTAGGTATTTGTACCAGCACGAGATAGACAGTTTGCTCTATTTAATACTGCGTGTATTCTGTCTGTGCAGTGGCAACCTCCATTCTTAAAATCAGTCATGAACCTGGGGCTTTAATAATTTAAATAAAAGCTTATCACAGGAAAGCAAATATTTACAAGTAGTAGGAGTTATCTAATTTAAAGAAATTAATTAAAAGTAAATGCTGAAGTAATTTAAAACTAAAGAGCCATTACCAAATAAAATGTTATTTCCCATGTACCCATGCCAGCTCATTTTAGGAGGTCTAAGAGAGACAATGCTTCCTTCTTCAAGCATCTAAACCCACTGACTCACTGGGTCTCTTTGGCCCCGTTGTGTGTGCGAGCGTGCTTAGCCTGTCTGAGAAACTTTAGGATTTCTCCATCAGTGCCTGGTGGGGGTGGGGACCAGGAAAGGCAGAAGTTACAGGTGCTGTGTAGAGCAATGGTTCTCATCCTGTGAGTTGCAACCCCTTTGGACATTGAATGACCCTTTTAGGAGGGTCACCTAAGAGCATCAGAAAACACAGATACTTATATTATGATTCATAACTGTAACAACGTTACAGTTACGAAGTTGTAACAAAAGTGATTTTATGGCCAGGGTTCACCACAATAGGAGGAACTGTATTCCTGGGCCTCAGCATTAAGAAGGTTGAGAGTCACTGGTGTGGTATGATTCAGAGGGCTCTGCTGTTTTGAACCTCAGTGTCCTGTAAACAAAGTGGGGATCTTGAGAATTCTTTTTTACCTTCCTACAATGATTGTATCTGATGCAGACAAAGCAAATGGAAGGAATGCTCTTACTAACATGCTCAGTCCTGCATGAATTTGAATTCACAGTCCATTTTATTTTGAAGTAAAATTGTATTTCTGACTCACAGTCAAATGTTATTGACCAAAGACTTAGGATAAGGCACAAACAAATCTCACTCTTCTAGCTGAGTGGTACAGACCCTCTGGGTCTCCCCCACACTACGTAGAGAAGCAGGGAGAGACAGTGAAACATGTAGCTATGTTTAATATCAACATACACATGTGCGCTGCATACAGAGTCATGTGGCACTTGATTATTTCTTTTTTTCAGCTGGCTCCTAATATTTGAAATTGAAGTGATTTCATATAAGAATTAAGGTCTTTCATGTGAAATTCAGCTTTTCTGCTTTTTTTAAAAATTCAAGATATGCCACAATCAGCTGGAGTTACTCTCTCCAGAGGTCTTTGTCTTTTTCAGACTATTTCTTCTTGCTTTTCACAATATTTCCCAGAAGCCTCTAGTGCAGCCTAGGTGTATGGTCTCTGCGTCCTGTGATTAAATCTCATTCTCTATGTTCTTACATCATCCAATCCAGGTTGTACCTTCTATTTGAAGGTATGCGCTACCCATGTTTTCTCATTTAAAGAGTGAGCCTTCTGGGAGGTACACTGCTATTTACACTTTACCCAGTCCACTTTAAATTATCAGAAATATGTTTTTTCATCCAGTCTTCAGGTAGTGGCTACAAAGAGTGGTTCATATTCAGGGAGCTTCACATAAGACATTTTATTTTCTCAGACAGTATCTTCAGCTCTGTAAGTGAAGGCAATAGAATAGGCCGCCTCCATTGAGTCGTAGGAGGTTACCATTTCATGACCCCCACAGGAACCACACAGGAGCTACTGCAAGATGACCCCAGCTCATGTTGCTGCCTTTCAGTCTGACCTGGGCAAACTCAACTATGACTGGACCTCTTTACTTATCTATGCCTTGGTCTCACCATCTGTAAAGTAATATGTGCTTTTCTTCTTAGAGGAACAAATGAAATGATATAGATAAGAGCATATTAGAAGAAAGTTGGGATAAAATGAATCTGAGATCTTACATTACTCTTGTGTAATAATTTTGAAGGGAAGCCTGCCTTACCTAATGGGGTGAGCAGGTCAGAATTTGCAGTCCCCACCAAGAGGTCTTATGCCGCAGGTCTCCATGAACAAAAAGGTAATACTGCAGATCTCCATGAACAAAAAGGTAATACTGCAGATCTCCATGAACAAAAAGGTAATACTGTAGATTATTTTATCTTCACTTTCAGCTAGGTAATAGCAAACCTTTGCCAAAGGGCAGAGGTGTCCCACTTCTGAGATGGTGGGCTCGAATTTACCTCCCTGTCCCATGATTTTATGAGGAATGTATGTAGGTAACTGTTATCAGGTTGTTAAGCAATTTGATGAGGTGTGAAGTAGCCCTTTAATTGTTTTATTTACAACATACAGTTCGCTAACATCTCATTGGGGAATTCTTTACTTAGCTGATTAATATAAGACTAGCTTAGTGAAGAACAACTTGGTAAAACCAGAAGCTTAGAAACAGCCACTCACATCTTAGCAATTGAAAGTCATAGGTTGATTTATTGAGTTGAGGTTAAAAAAATATTAGCACTAACCAAAACATTAAAAAATAATAGGAAAAATCAAGTTGGGGAAAAAATAACTAAATTTAAATCTAGTATTTGGTGTGCTTCAGTGTTCCCTTTTATTTGTCAGTGATGGTTAATTAGAATTGCTTTTAGATGTCGAATGTTCCTTAAAAACATTCCCCTTATCTGTCCCCTATGGTTCTAAATATGAATCTATGAGTCCTCTAGTGGTATCTTGCTCTAAAGGCCATTTTACTGATTGGATAGGGAAGTGATAAACAAATATCACCGAGCAGCTGAAGAAGGAAAGAGCCCCGAGACCCATCATAAAGGATTGTATTGCCCAGCTGAGCTGAAGTGAAATGAGAGGCAAAAATGACAGAGAAACTCAAATCTGAGTAAGCATAAGAGGCTTTCTCTTGCTGTGAAGAGACACCATGACCATGGTAACTCTTATAAGGAAAACATTTCATTGTAGTGGCTTGCTTACAGTTCAGAGGTTCAGTCCATTATCATCATGGTAGGACATGGTGGCGTGCAGGCAGACGTGGTGCTGGAGAAGGAGCTGAGAGTCCCACATCTTGCAGGTAATAGGAAGTAGACTGTCTCACTGGGCATGGCTTGAGCAGATATGAAAGCCTGTTTCAAAGCCCGCCTCCACAGTGACACACTTCCTCCAACAGGGCCACACCTACACTAACAAGGTTATACTTTCTAATAGTGCCACTCCCTTTGGGGGCCATTTTCTTTTCATCCACCACATCTTGTGTAGACTTTGGGCTTCCTATAACAGTGTTGAGCAAGCAGAGAAAGAGCATTTTGGGGATGAAATTAAAATGTAATACGTGAGAGTAAAGTCAAAGCCAAGTGAAGTGTTCTTGGTTTTGTCAAACTTAATGTCATTGGATCTTTTGCTCCCTGAACCAGATGCTCTTCCAGTGAGTTTCAGTCCTGTAGTAGCTAAAAAGTTAAATCACGCTCAGTTTTAAGCTCTTTGATATGATCATATAAGGTCACAAAACTCTACATTATACATTCTATACTGTTTAAATTTCTTCCTCTTTGAGATGACTAGTCATATTTTTCTGTTTCCTTGTGCAATATCAGCAGTCTGAGTGGTTCATGATGGTAAGGGCTTCTGCTGAGTTTCTGTTACCCACCCAGGAACTTGCATGAGACTTGGCATAATATTTAGTAATGGATATTGTCTGGATCGTTCTCTTGTGGAAGGAGTTTCTCTTTTCTTTGAACTGGAAGCACATTGAGTTTTAGATGTGAACCTTTCTTTCTCAGTCATCATCCTGTAGGGTATCTTAGGGCTAAAGCTACTACCTCAGGGAGTCCCAACCTTTCCTTGGCTATACAGTCAGACTCTGCCTGAAAAAGTAAGATACTAAAATAAAATAAAACTTAACAACAATAGCCAGCAGTAAAGTATGGATTAGAGTGTTCAGTTTACTGGGCTATTGGGAGATAAAATTAGAGAAATAATAATTAGAAAATTAGTACAGTATAGCCAACCAAGCCCTATCCAGTTATAAATTACCCCTCCACTTTCTGAGATCCTAGCCTATCTACCAACATCATCTAAGTCATAAGGTCTTAGTCATAAGTCCATAACAAGGTGACCTAATTTTCTGCTTGATGTTCAGAGGGCAACAGAAAACTGCCTCTGTCCCTTAAAGACCCACCCAGAATGCACTGCTCTCTAAAAGTTGAGAGCTTAGATTTTTTTTTCAAACTGCATAGATTTTATTTTTTCTCAGGACCCAAACCACCAGACTTTAAAAAATCTGGTGTCCAGGTGTCCCTCCTGATCATGCTTCCATGTTTTCATCCCAGACTCAGCACACCTCGAGCGGAGCTGAGCAGCCCTGTCTGCCAACACAGACCCTGCTCTGATTATTGAAAGATGAAGCAATGAATTAGGAGCACATGGCTCTAGGTTCCCATGCGGAGAACCCCTGACTTTGGGAGAATTACTTATCCTCACAGCCTATCTCAATTTCTTCATTTATAAAGTCAGGGTAGTGAGGTTGTGTGTGTTCACTGAGCCATCAGCAGGTCTAGATGAGAACTGTGCAAAGCACTTAGCACAGTGGCTGGGTAAGATAAGTAATCAATAAGGCTATGTGTCATTTTTATCATTGTCCATGATCTACCTTTTTATTTACCTATTTGTTATTCCATAAGTTCTTACGTGCTTTTCCCAGTCTTACAAATATTTTCATATGTTCTGAAGTCTGTTTCTTCTTTAAAAAATCTGTTTCCTCCAGATGGAAACGAGGCAAGTTATCACCACTTTCCCAAAATTTATGGACTATGTTCATTTAAGAAATGTATACAAAATACACTACAGTGTATATTCTAAACAGTTGCTCTTTTCTCTCTACTTACATTGTGTATTTCAAATTGCTTCTTATGTCTGGGTCCCCATTGATATCACTGCTTACAGAATTGCTGACAAATTAGAGTCTGCAATTGTTCAGAGTCATGGAGAAGAGACGGGACCCTCTGCGCATCTCTGCAGTGAGTTATGTGCTCATGCATCTAAACACAAGGGAAGCTGGCCAGCAGCCAAAAGACCAGCAAGCGTGGTCTAGGGAGAGACATAACATCCCCTGTCTCCCTGTCTTCTCTTTCATATGGAATTATCTGGATGGATGATACAGTGGGGAAGCATGCTGTTGTTATGACAATCAGACCTGGAAATAGAGTAGGGTATGGGCTTCTTGTCTGACAGGATTCAGGTAGATTGGAAGCCACTTTACATTTTGTGAATGTGGGAGAAGGTTTTAAGGAACAACGGCTCCTACTCCTCTCCATCTTTGCTGCTGCCTTTCCTTTTGCCCTGTGATCACAGTTGGCATGATGGAAAGTTGCTGGGTTTTTTGCCTGTCTCCTATCTGCCCTACTTAATCCTGGTGGTAGCACCCAGTTCTTCTGAGAACAAACAGTCCATGCCTACCTTCAGTTCATATGGTTCAGATGGAGTCACACCATCTTCCACTCCAGAGCTGGCTTGTGACTCACACCTAGTAAGAATTTTCCATTTCCTTGAGCACAGTGGTTGTATGTGGTTAAGGACAGACCCCAGTAATAACAAGCCAAAGAAAAAGTCCCCAACCACAGACTCCTGGGTAGAGTAAGGTCAGAGAATCCCTGTGCTCTGAATAGCTAAGAAAAGAGATGCACTGGCTGCTGGGAGTGTCCCTGTTGACAGCAGGGTGGAAGAGTTGCTTTGGGGTATAAGCTAACACATGAAAATAGTCAACCAGTGAGGAAGAGACCAAAGGCTGATGATGACCTTCTAAGAGTTCCCAGGAAACTGGAATGTGAAAAAAAATCGGTCCTGAGACTTAGTTAAAAGCTACATTTGCTAGTCAATTTCTTTTTCTTTATTTGGGGGTATAAGAATATCCATGTAATGCAGGCAGAGACCAATTATGCTTTCTAATTGTCTGTATGTAGGGAAGCATACTGAATGTTCTGAATACAAGTACCATAGAATAAGTGACCTGAAGCACATGGCCATTCACCTTAGAAACCACACAGGCAGAACCAAAGCTCTGTTGTAACCCATGTCTCAGCTTCCAACATCCCCAGGGTAGAGAAGAGGAAAAGCAAAAGGCCTAGATTAATAATCCTTTTCTTGTGGTACAACTGTCTTGGATGGGTAATGGGGTCTGATGCTTAGGATGCTACCTGGTGGAGTTGTGATACTTGGACACATTTCCCTGGGCACAGCTAAGAGTCTGTGACTAACCTTCATAACACAAGAAACTATGATGGTCTATTTCTAAGAAAGAGAACATTCTTAAACACTAGTTCTTCAGTGGCTCTGTAGGTGACAACAATGTGGGTGTGCATGTAATTCACAATGACGTGTATAACTGTAAACCGTATCAGGAAAATTCCTGCTTGCTCACACCAGGAAGTTTGCAGCATGACCTCTTCCTTACAACCTCTCTCGAGTCTCAGAACCACAGAGGAGACTTAATCAGTTCCTCATCTCTGTCTGCCTCTCTGTTTATGTTCACCATTTGAGATGGGTTTGGATGTGGAGTTGCTGTGGGAATGGAGGTCTGGGGAGCCTGACTTGTGTGAGATTGTAATCTCAGCTCGCAGCATACTGATTTTATAAAAAGAGCAATAAGGCTCGTGATGTTTATTTGAATGGCAAACAGACTGTTCCACTGCCTAAGAACATGGAAACTTGCTTCTAAGGAGCAGCACAGAGCAGCCAACTTTCCTGGACTGCTTGCTGTATGTTTTTGAAAGCATATAAAGCCAAGGCTTCCTGGGGGTCCCTGAGACTGAGAGTTTTCCCTGAAGCAAGTTGGGGCCATAGCACTGGGTGATTTCCCAGAGGGTTTGAGCCCAACCATGACATGGCTTGGCAAATACAGCCCTAGAAAATATGGACCTTTATTATATTTGAATTTATATTAAATATCCAAGTAAGACTTAAAGACAGTGGGTGTGTGCATCTTAAACATCTAGTTCTGAGATTTTCTGTGTGAGTACATCTGAATATCCAGAATCAAGGACAAGAATGACTATTAATTCTACTTTTCTCCTTGGTCTTTTTCTTTGCCAACTCTTAAAACTGGCATTTCCTAACTCTACAGAAGACATATTAAAATATCATTATTTGTCTGGAATGACTCCAGTTACTCATGTTTGATAAAAATTGCTGAATGTAGTTTTAAAATTCCAAGTCTGGACACAGAACAAAATTGAGAAATTTGAGCTTTGGAAGGTATTTTTTTTTTGGGGGGGGATAGATACAAACTATTGAAACTTGGACATGTCATCTCAGTCACAATTATTTATTCTATTGCTTTATGCTTTTTTTTTAATGACAAAAATACAAAATCCCCCCAAAGAATTTGCTCTCAGTGAAAGAATTTTCACGGCTTAACAAGAAAGTCCACAAAACTTGCAGGAACAGAATGTCCACTCAACATGGTGAGAAACTGAGAACTGTCCTCTTTGGTACCTTCCCAATAAAAACTCTGGAATATTCTCCATCATTCGCACACTCCTTCCTGTGTTTTAGCTTACTTTTCTTAAAATGTAGTTGAATATCCACTTTGTGCTGAGTGTTAGTCCACGTTCAGGACAGAGTAGTCACAAAGCAAAATCCTGCCTTCAAGGCCTTGCTGCTTTTGATTTCTAGGTCATAAACTCAATTTTCTCATCTCACTTACATAGTAGCAATTACCCTCTCTTCAGAGTATAGCTATAAGTGGGAAATTGGGAAAAGAGGACCAGAAAAAGGAAGATAGCTGCCTGACTACTTTCTGTTTCATGAATAGCAACGATTCCATCCATTTTCCCATCATTTGTCAAAGCTGAGGTTCATTCATGGTGAGAAGGGCGTTAAAAAGAAAAAAACAGTGACAACCCAACAGACAGACACATGAACAAAACAAAATTAGCCCAGCATCTGAGCCTTGGAGTCTGAACATATGGGGTCTCCCTCAGCCTTTTCCATTGAAGAAAGACAGGGAGGATAGAAAGTAGAATCAGGCCAACACAGTCAACTGCCACAAACGGCCACTAATGCATTTTGCTCATGTCATGAATTTGCAGGAGAGCACAAAGTTTCTAATGGCCAGAGAATTACTATGCAGAATGTTGGCACAGTTGTTGACCAATATAGATCCAGGTAATATGACAATCTAATGTTGGTACAAGGTACCCTGGCATGCATTGTGGCCAGTAGGCGTTGGTAGAATAGGCTTTCTGTATCCTTCCTGTTGAAGTAGGTTTTTTTTTTCTTTTTCTTTTTTTTTCGTGAAAACATAAAGAAGTAAAACCAAGTTTCTACCACAAACATAATTGTGGCTTATAAAAAAATGAGAAAAATCCAGAAGAGTTGGACTATGCAATTATCTTTTGAACAATGCCATCTGTGAGTTTCCAATGCACAGTAGCTCATTCCAACACCATGCTGGGTCTTTGAGATCTAGATCTCTGTTAGATTAGAGGCTATTCCACAGGTACCTGGCAGTCCTGGGGGCCCTCTGAGGAACTGGGTTGTAAATGTGGCTCTTGAGATACACCAATGTGAGGATTCCTCTTGAGACCCAAGGATGGAAATAGATGTGTTGGCCAAGAAACTCTTTGTGTTGGCTTCTTGGAAGAGATTCAAAGAATTTGAGAGATAAAAGGCTCAGCTGGGTAAATGCCGAATGTGCTTGGTATCAAAGTTTATAACTTGTTAAAAACCATTTTAAGTAATAAGGAGGTACAGGTTCACTTGACCCAGACTGAAAATTTGCAACTGTCTGTGTATACTAGAAAAACCATCACCCATGATAGGCCTTTCCCAAACTGCTCCTCTAAATTGGCACCCAATTCTAGGCAACATGTCAACTAGAAGAAAACCGTGACTTGGAATTTATAAAATTGTGAAATCTAAATCATTTTTATCTTTATGCCAAAGTCCTAAATAAATTACATATATTTTATGTATATTTCAAGGCAAGGTATAAAAAAAGAGGTTAATAATAGGAAACAGAACATTTTCCACTGCCCTTTAAAGTACAGAAAGGGAGAAGATGGAATATCTGAGATGGAGAAAATTCTCCAGTAATCTCTCACCAACAGAACCCTCTGTGGATATTAGGTGACAAAAGAGAAAATCATAATAGAATAATAGCCTTTCACATAAAAGAATTATGGTAAGTTGACATTAGATTGAGCTGCAGTCCAGTCAGAATGAAAGAGGTCCCGAGCTAAGCCTGTCTTGGAGTCTCTAAAAAAGGACAATCAATATGTGTTTTCAGACTGCTCTCCTCATCTGCAGCCTGCAGTAACTTGAACTGAAAATTGGCTTTCTATGGAGATTTATTACAATAGCATTGCCATTCAAGAATAGGCAGCTATCGTCATAAATAAAAAGCAGACATAAAAGGATGTGAAGCTCCAAGAAAGAAGGAAGGTTTGCCGAGGTGGGTAAATCATGTGTTTACTTATATTGCAAATAAATACACACTACTAACAGCAATCCCTCATTAGAAAACAAATTTAGTTTTTGTCCTAGAAAAACTAAGCTAAGCTGCGGTGGTTTGAGTTTCCCAATATGGTCTCTGGAATTTATAACCTTCCTGGAGCTCAAAAACAATGCACGTGGCATCAGCTCTGAGAAACAAAAATTTTCATGGTCACCAAACCTGCTATGGCCTCAGAGCTGATTCTTAAGATCAATGGTGCTGATTGGTAAAGCTACTGAAATCTGGTTTCAAGTCTCCCCCACCCTGACCAGGAGTAAAGAGAGCAGCTGATGCCTCGCTTCATGCACTTAGCCTGAAGTCCAGGAGGCAGGGCTCAGTGTCTGCCCACATTTCCTCGAGACACTGGAATCTGTGTAAGGGGACATGTTTCCATGTCCAGCCTTGTTGTTTCAGCTGTAGGCTGAGCTGAGGATATCAATTACTCCTCACTTGGGGATGCTGACCTCCACTGCGGCTTCCCCTTCCCTTAGCGCTCCATGTTTAAATCCTTACTGTGATTCTTCCTGAGGCTACCGCTCAGGCCTTCTCATCCTCACTAAATGATTCATTAAGTTGGATTAACCCTTTAAAGTCTACCATTTACCCAAGGGTCCCTGGGGATTCTTATACACACTTCATTGTTTTTAGTCATTATAAACAGCCAGACCCAGCAGGGTTGACTCCATCCACTTCTAAAGCCATTCAGATTGACAGTGTAGGTTTTGTGTGCCCCAATTTACTTAAAAGCCCAAGAAAACATTTACTTTGTGAGATGGGGGATATACACCCATTTTAATTTCCCAGCCTCTACATTGCAAATACTCTCCTGTCACAAACACCTATCTGAGTATCCCACAAAAAAGGCTGAGTCTAGAAGGAAGAGTTTATCAAGGCAGTGGAGCTACCCTTGACCTATGCCATGCTTCTGTAGCCTTACCCCTGACCTATTTCATGCCTCTGTGGACCTACTCCTGACCTATTTAATGCCTCTGCCACCCTGGCTTGGGCTGGTGCCATTTTCTGCCTATAATCGGCTGTGTGCACAGTGAATGCCAAATGGCCATTTGTGGGCACAATTAGACACCTGCGCTGTCAAACAATTGTAAATGCCTAATGTGTCTGCATGTAGCCACTTGTGAGTGCAATTATCAGAAACCCAGGTGTGCCCAGGATTATATACAATTTACGGGAAGAAAAGTGTTCTTCCAAAAAGATGGTTGGGGCTGAACACACCCCCTTCAGTGTTTCAGCTGGAAGGCTCATCAGAAGCCATGAACAGTGAATATACCTGGAGCTCCTCTGCTTTAGAGCCAAGCAGTGCTGAGCGAGAGAAAGCAAGGTGAGCCAGACACTCAGCCTGATGTTCCTATGGTCACATCCAAAAGAATAATAAGCCACATGAAGCTAACTGAAATATCCTTCACTTAACTCAATGTATCCAGAATGTTAACATTTTAACTTGGAGTCAGTATACTTTTCTTGGGATTGAGTCTTAAAGATTGGTATTAAGTATATTTTACACTTCAAGAATGTCACAGTTTGGATTAGTGAGAATACATACTTTCTAACTACATGTGGCTATGGCTGCCATATTGGATGGTGTTGATCTTCAAAGAATTGTTTTTAAAGGGAACCAAACACGTGGGTTTTATTGTTATTTTGTATGTGGATGTGTGTGTGTGTGTGTGTGTGTGTGTGTGTGTTGTGAGCATAAAGGCATGTTTGCCTATGTGTATGTTTGCATATATGTATACTTATGTGTGGGGGCCTGAAGATGATGTCTGTTTAGCTTGATTGCTCTCTACTTTATTTATTGAGGCAAGGTCTCTTGGTGAACCTGGAACTCATCAATTCTGTCCAGCCTACCGAGCTACCTTATCCTAGATAGTTCCCCTTTCTCCTGGGTGCTGGCACTGCAGGGGCTTCATGTGGGTTCTGGGTTTCCACCTCTGGCCTTAAGGCCTGTGCTTTATCCACTTGATCATTTCCTTAACCCAGATGCTTAGACTTTTAACCGTTAAACACCTTTTTGAATATTAAAATCATTGGGCTTTAAAGACATAATAAGAACATGTCTTCTGTGCCTTAGGTTGTTGGGTAACACCTGTTTAGTGTGGGTTGTGAGGAGCACAAGGTAGCAGTGTTTGCTGTGTAGACAGACAGCATCAGGAGAGAGGTGACTGAAAGATGGGTGTAAGTGGCAAGTGTCAGCCAGGACAGACCTGTCCCCTGCTCTGTGTCCTGTGCTCATTCTAATTCATCCAAATGAGCATGGCTTTGGGTAGTCTTATCAGATTCACATTGGTCGCATTGGGTTACTGACTGAAAACTCAGTAAGAAACCCAGAAGGTCATCTTCCTTCAACCATAAACTAAAGAGATGTAGAGACTTCTCTAGGGGCTTCGGGTGAGATCCAGACAAGTGAGCATGAGCAACGCTTAGAACAAAGCCTTGCACGTAACAAGTAACTAGTGAACACTGGCTGCTACTCTCACCCTCCAGGCTTCCAGCATCATGATGTCCATTCTCATGCCCTTCTAGAAACCCCTCCTTTCCTCCTTCCCTTTCCTCACCCCCATACTCCTGAGGAGGGAGGTGAGTGTCCTTTTTGCCTACAGTTGGTTCTCAATACCAGTGCCATCTAATTCTCAGAGACTGTAACTATCCACATAGGCAAGAGCCTGGAGCTCAGGAGTAAGAGGCAGGGACCTCTGACTCTTCCATCCCCTCCCAGCAGACTTTTATGCTCAAGATACAGCTTTTTCAGCAGATTGGGTCCATGCAGGCTCACAGCCCTTGTAATGCTCTCATTTTTGTTGTACAAAAGGAATCCACAGATTACAGACGCCGTGTATTTCTTTCCTCGCACAAACCACAAACAACCAATTTTTCATACTTTGCAACAATAATTTCTATATAATTACATCTATTTTTGCAGCCGTATCCCCTCCCAGCAACCATGCTGCGTGTCTTCTCCCCTTACCTTGGTGATATCAATTCAACTGTCCTGATGGCCTGTGCTTTGTACTCTCTTCCGCAGCTACCACAGGAGACAGTTGGTAAGACTACCCTCCTCATCGTTTTGTGCTTTGAACCACACCTGTATCAGTCACCAAGAGATCAGAGCATGCCCAGTCTTTCTCTGCTCTATGCATGAAGTCCTCGGTCAATGCCATCAAAGGCCAAATCACTGCCTAACTTCCCCTCTCTTCTCCTACCACTCACATGCCTTCCCAGGCATCTTAGAAAACCTCCCCTCCATTCTCCTAGTTCCATTTGTTTTTTGTTTCATAGCTACAAACATACAAGGAAAAGGCAATAATCCAGGCTAGTCTTCCGAATTATTAAAGCGAAAGAAAATCCCAAAGGAACCAAAGTCATCCGGATGGACTGAGGCCAGATGCTTCACTGCAAATCTCAAATACAGCTTCCAGCTACTTCCCCATCTTTCTGATTGAACCTGTTTTTTCTCAAGCATAATTATTAAAATAGATAAAGCATAATTACTTATTCAATTTTATATTTTTCTGCTTTAATTACCAGCATTGTAATGACATTCTTAAAAGTAATGCTTCCTTTTTCTGCTTCCTTTTATTACTTTTCATTTCTTACCAGACTCTGGTGTGTCAAGGCAAGGGCTATGAATTATACTGAATTATTTGTAGTGAATGCTCACCCTGCAGCAGGTAGGTCAGCTGGTGTCTTATGGCAACATGGTTCAGAAATGTTACCTGAGTAGTATGGCAGTGATGTAATGGGCTGGCTAGCCATTGCTCACAGGACAGATCTTCATTTCTACAAGAGGTACATTTCAAGTCCCAGAGCACCTGGCATTCACGTAGGCTGAGAAGCAATCATATGAGACCGAGGATTGAGTGCACGGGATAGACTTGTGGTGGCTGATCTAAGCTACACACCAAGGCTCTGTGGTCCATCTCTAACTCCCATCCACAAAGGGTGCCACAGAGGAAATAACTTCATGTGTCAAGGGGGGGCAATGTCATCTACCATTTTTTTATTCTATTAATGTCATTGAGATGACTATAGGTATCTTTTTTCTTTCTTTTTGGTCCTCCCTCCCTCCTTCCTTGTGTGTGTGTGTGTGTGGGGGGGCTATGTGATGTTTGTGAGTCCCCGTGGAAGCCAGAAGAGGCTGTTGTTTGGATGGCATGGACTGGAGTAACAGATGGTTGTGTTCAGCATGATTTGGGTACTGGGAACCAAACATGGATCCTCTTTAGCACAAAGTATCTTTAAATGAAAGGGTTAATGAATGTTCCACTCAAGCACTGGAAATATGAGCATTTTCTCAATTACATGATGTATTCGCACAAGTACCCAGGTATTTTATACTCAATTTGCAGTTGAAACTTTGTTGCAAGTCACTTTCCGAATGAAACAGAGCAGAATTAAACTTGTCATGATAATTGTACGGAAGCCTATTATAATTATTGTTTCATCAAAGGGAATACTTTTTTCCCAATGTATTTTAGTGTCTCATGCCTTCCCATGATTTAATAAATGAAATATGAAATAACTGTCAGTTGTGGCTGAATTAGTGAAGGGTTTTAAATCTCTCTGATGAGAGAGAGCTTATCTCCTAACAGAGATCCATTTGTGTGTTTTTAAAATGCATGTGTGCTGTGTGCATATGTATGTGTGGATGCTTGCCTGTGCATGCACAGAGGCCACAGGAAGGCATCAGGCTCTTCCCTATAATTCTCGGTCTTGTTCCTTGAGGTAGGGTCTCTGGGTGAATGTAGAACTTACATATTTAGTGATCCTAGTGATCCTCCTGTCCCCAGCCCTATCAGTGCCATGGTTACAGGCGCAGGCAGGATCACACCTAGGTGTGCTCTGTAGTCGCATCCTCATCCTTGGGCAGCAGCATTGCTAACCAACTGACCCATCCCTCCAGCCCCTATTTTTGTCTTATTGGACTCCTTTTAAAAATTAATTCTTTAAAAACTGAATATAGAGTGGGATTTGCTTTATTTACTTCTTGAATTTTTGTGTGACTACAAATAAAGACATTAGCAGAGTGCTGAGTGACAAATTTGAGAGAGGTCACTGACACATGCCCTCAACTTGCCCTTTGGTCATGGACCTTTGGTCTGAGCCATGAAGCCATGTCAGAATGCCCTCTTGTTACAGTGTCACAACATACATGCCGTTCCCACTATTACAGATGTCAAAGCAGAGAGAGGAGAAACCTGTTTTATTATAGTCATGAATGATAGTGTGAGACCGGACCTCCTGAGGCACTTGGCTAAATGGGTGATTCAGATATGCTCTACCTCATACTTGAATAAAGATCTAAATTTATTATGTTTAATGCTTAGTATAAATCACCAAACCTGAATGTGTTATAAAAATGAGCTAAAATGCTGCTTAACTGACATTATTAAAGCATCTTAAGTGTGGAGCCATTTCTAATTGTTGGAAGTTCACAGATGAGCACTTCTTGCAACTACTCATTTTAAAGAAATATTTCTTCCGGTAAGAGGGCCCTTATTTCAGCATGAGATATAACCCAGGGACAAATTCTCTTTAGGATAGCATCATTTTTAAGTTCAAAAAGGAATCACAGTCTATGCTTTAAGCCTTATTTCTCACTTACTTTGATACAAAATCAAGTTTAAAAATAATTAAAAATAAAATGATAAACTGTCCAAGCTAACACGCTTTGAATGAAACTGCCATGCGTGGTAATAAATGTCAAGAGCCAATCGGCTGTTATTAGTCTGAAAAAAATTAGAAGAATAGTGCAGAAAATTATGTGTGCTGTTTTTATCATCTTGATTAGAGAAGAGAAACATGGGTAATTTAAAATTAATCTGTGAAAGAATATGCTGTCATTTCAATTAGAAGAAAGTGGATCATTGTTCTGCTGTCCTACCTCAGCAAAGACACCACCACAAACCAGGGAATTCTGACCTCCAAAATGGGACGGGTGCAGTAAACCAATTTTTAACCACAAAATGTGATTTGCAAAATTTGTTTGAAGTAATGCTGGCTGGGTACCACCTCTGTCGGGGACTGAAATTAAAACTGTCATCCATTCAGACAAAACCCCAGTCACTTGGAGGCCGCTGATGCATGCTGGATCCTAACCACAGCGGCCTTCCTCTCCTATGGGCATAAAGCCACCCATGTGGGGAGTATATCCCTAAACCTTGTTTATTTGAATTCTCAAACCAAAAGTGCAAAGGTGACTCTGGGTCACAGAGAGTTCATCTCCAAAGATGAGGACAAACAAGGTCAGGAAAAGCTAACTGGGATATAATGGTTTCTTCCCCCCTCCCCCGCCCTTATGTACCAATCTAGATTTTCTATTACTTCCTTAACTTGGATATGCATCCCGTTCACACTTATTTCCATCCCCCAAATGTAGGTTACAAATACATAGAGTGTAGACCCCAAAGACATTGTCCTTACCCTTTCAAAATTTACACTTTTTAGTGGTAGAGATGAGTTAAAAATGCAGAGGAAAAAAGGTAATTTAACAGTATATGTCAATTCAGGAATCCATGCTAGGACTAAACAGATTTTGATTGTTCACATGTTAAACCATATAGTTATGATATTTAGCAGAAGAATCTGAATATAAACCGGGTCAGCTTGGAACTTTGGAGCCCATATGATACCATCGCATGAATATTAGGTTTTCAACTTTTATCATCTATTATGATTCAAATTTACATTAGTTGTTCTAACTTAGAAGTACATAGATACTTCATTTGTATTTAACAGATTTTCCACTCTTTATTTTGGCAATAATTTAATTACTGCTTTCTATACACATGGCAGAATGATTGTAAGGAGGATGGATATGCTTTTCTTAACTCCTTTTTACTTACAGTTGTTCATGCATATTAATTGTCCAAATGAACGTGCTTCATTTCTCTATATATGTCATGTTTTAATTATGTTTACTCTTTTTCTTTTTTAAAAATCCTTCCATTCCACTCCCATTTGCTTTCCTTCACCTTTTCTAAGAGAGCCAAGTTCGGCTTCTGTTATTAGGTGAAAAAATTTTTTTCATCTTCTTGTATGAGCAAAAACACGAGCTTCTTGTCCTTTTCAGTCTGACTTATTTTACTTAACATGATAGCTTCCAGTTTCCAGTTCCATGCACTTTTCTGAAGATGACATTTCATTCTCTTTATGGATGAATGATATTTGATTGTGGGGTGTGGAGGAAGTCCTGAGTGAATGTGTGTTGTTGACATATGGCCACACCTAGGACTCAATGCTTCGTTGAGAGTGACAAAGTCTTCTCTGGGTAGCTCAGGGAGACAGCAAGGTCTTCCTCAGGTGCCAATACGAATGTGAACAGTATGTGGTGAGGATGTCCACCATAGCCTTCTACCCTGGATGTTTATGATCTAAAGACTGCTTTCATACAGAGGTTCTTACTGAGGTTAGCTAAAGCTGTCTCCTTGTTCAGCTGTATGCCATAAACATGGTGTTCTTGTTCAACTGTATCCAATAATCCTGCCTTCCTGTTCTACTGTATACCATAAACACATTGTAGCTTCTCCAGCCAAGATCCCAGATCAGCTGATGCTAGCTTCTCCATATCTAGATCCACATTTCTGTCTTTTCTTCATTCCCTTGACATTTAGGTCAGTCCATGGAGTGGAGCACTTCATAACTTCCTAAATGTCATAAGTGCATGAACAAAGCTAGCCTGCCTGTCTTGCTCTTTGCATGCATATATACTTATTTACTTAATAAGAGGTACAAACCTCTTGCTTTGAATGACAATATTAATTGAACTCTAGATAGACATTACATTATGATTTAAAAGTTTATATGCAGAGGTAAAATGCTTAGAATAATAGCCATCAAAATATTGAAAAAGAACAAACATGGAGGACTGACACTTGCCATCTTCAAAATTTATCATAAAGTTCCAGTAATCAAGGCAGTGTAGTGCTGGTGAGAGACCAGGTAACAGGCCAATGGAATGGGATGAAAAAAACCAAACCCTCAGAAACTGAATGATAAAAATGCCTAACTGGTCTTTGTCAAAGGACCAAATGACTACAATGAGCAAAGGCAGCCTTTAAAGCAAATGTGCTGAAACAATGGGATGCTTATATATAAAAAGATGAACCAAAACCCAGACCTTACACTTGTCACAAAAATTAGTCCAAAATGGATCATTGGCATAAATACAAAATAAAAATCTGTAAGCCTTCTAGAAGATAAAACAGAAGAAAACATAGATGATTTTAGACAAGGTGCTGACTTTTTAGATACACCAAAGACACAATGTAGGAAAAAAAAAGATAAGCTGGACTTCATTTAAAAAAAAATACAACACAAAACGTCTGCTTTCTGAAAGCCACTGTCAAGAAAATGAAAAGAGAAGCTGCATGCTGAGAGAAAATATTTTCTAAAGACACATCTGATATCCAAATGTATAAGGAACTCCCCAAACACAAAAAGAAACAATTTTTTAAAATGGGCTCAAACTTTAACAGACACAAATGAAAGAGAATACACAGATATAGTAAACAAACATGAAAAGATGTTCTATCCTCAACAGCGGAAACCATTGTACACCCACAAGAATGGCCAAATCCAGAGCCCCGACACCAGACAGCAGGCATAATGTGGGGTAACAGAATCCTCCACATTTCTGCTAAGAATGCGGAATGCTCAGCCCCTTTGCAAGGTGGGCTGGTGGTCTCTTACAATGCAAGCCTCTTCCTACCACAAGATCTAGTGATCTTGTTCCTCTGAGCCAGCTGCAGGATTTGGGAACTAAGGCTCTCACACACTGTGCACATGGATGTCTACAGAAGCTTTCTTCTTAATTGCCCACATTTGGAATCATTTAAAACTAAGATGGCCTTCAGGAGGTGAATGGTTTCACAAACTTGTGTGGCCACACAACAGAATGCTAGTCAGCTTTGGCTGATGAAGCACTGGATGAATGCAGGAAACTTTAATGCACAAAGTTGCTAAATGAATTGTTAACCTGACAAGGTTCTATATGAACAGTTCTCAGCCCGTGGTTCGTGACCCATGGGGGTCAAATGACCTTTTTACAGGGGTTGCCTAAGACCATCAGAAAACACAGATATTTGCACTACAATTCATAAGTAGCAAAATTATAGTTATGAAGTAGCAACAAAAATAATTTTACGGTTGGGGTCACACAACATGAGGAACTGTATTAACTGGTCAAGGCAATAGGAAGATTGAGAGCCACTGCTCTATATTATACAGAACCAACCATGTAACATTCAGAATTGCAACTATGAAGACAGTAAAAAGATCACTAGCTATCAGAGATGGGGGTAGATGGGGGGATGGACAAAGAGAGTCCTGACAATTTTAGGTCAATGCAGCTACTCTGTATAACTTCATAATGGTAGATGTGTGTCATTACACCTTTGTCAAAATCCATAGCATGCAAAATACCAGAAGAGAACGTTAACATAAAGCAGGGACTGTGGCTGATTATGATGTCAATGTACTGCTATCAGTCATAACTGAATCACTCTGTTGGGGGTGGGGGTGTTGACAATGGTGGGTGGTATGCACACATGGGGACAGGGCTTTTACAAGGATTCTCTGTAGCTTTCATTTACTTTTGTTGTGCAGTTCTTAAATCTCTTCAAAACAAAATTTAGGGAAAAAAATGTATCATGGGGCTCTGTTATAGGCATCAAGTTGTCTAAGAAGTAGGTGGTGGTTTTCTCTCCTCTTCCAGTAAGGGTATTTGTGAACTGACAAAGGACACGATGACCCTTCTTTCTGGGACATGGTTCTATTTTTAAGCCTGTAAATGCTACCTTCAGCAAGGCATCTCCATGATGAACTATTCAGTGGTTTTTGTTCTCTTCTAGCTGCCATAGGTCTGAATGTCTCCCTGTTCTGAGTCCTCATTGACACAGAAAACAAAATGTCATCATAGGCAAGCCCCCAAAATATCATTATTAAACTTTTTACCTGTAACTACAAAGCTCCATGAATATTTATTGATTCTAGCACATGCCAGAAAGTAGATATACTTTGAATTCATAACAATGGTGCATACTGGCACTGGGTCCACAGAAGTTGGGTGTCCTCAATAGTCAGCTATGCAGAACTAGGCACTCATTAGGTCTATACTGCTGTTCTGTTAGCAATAGACACATTCTGGGAGTCAAGGAAGTATGGTTTCCAGTCATGTACCCCTGGGTGAGCTCACCAGGCTCTGATGGTTACTTCTGAACTCAGGATCACAGAGCCAGCCCTAATTAAACTCTATGGAACACTTTAAAAAAATCCAAACTTGTAAATAGGGGCACACTACTTATACAAAGGAGAATGTGTGTGAGTGGCTCACATAATGTCTATGTATGAGATTGTAAAAGAACAGTTTACTACCCAAAGGTGCAGTGCAATTGAGAAACACCCAAGATCTGTTCTGGGCTACTCCACACGCATCTGTAATTCCTCCCATATACATATACACCTCAGAAAATGGGGGAAAAAAAGGAAAGTGAAGTTACGTATCACCAGATACACACAGTGATCTCTTTGGGAATTGATGACACCAGCGAGTCCTGGCTCTGTTTTGGGATGATTTTATAGGAGCAAGAATACTCGGGGCTGGAGAGATGGCTCAGCAGTTAAGAGCACCATCTGCTCTTCCAGAGGACCCGGGTTCGATTCCCAGCACCTACATGGCAGCTAGCAACTGTCTGTAGTTCCAGTTCCAGGCAAACACCAAGGCAAATAAATAAATAAAGTTAAAAAAAAAAGAATACTCTACACTCTGTGGATGTAGCCTATGGACTCACTTAGGATGGGCTTGTGAAGAACCTTTCACAGGCAGCCCTCAGCTCTACCCGAAACTGTGATGCAAGCAGCACTGAGGTGACTTGGTGACTTGCAAAAACCCATGAGGGCCAGGTTTAGTCTTGTTGACTGTCTGCTAAATTCTCATTAGGCAATTCGCAAACTCTCCACCCTTTTAATTTTAGGCTTTTCAAATTCCTAAAGCATGAGGTTCTCACCACACCGCTGCCACAAGGGCTATTGGGCTAGGCAACTTTGATGTCAATTTTCTTTCAAAAAATGCAACTTTTGCTGCATATGGCATAGAACACTGTAACGGTGGTTTCTGAAATTCAAGTGTTTTGTCTTTAAGGACATTTTTTTTTGCTATGCTGTGGTGAGGTTGTCAACACTTCTTAATATATAAGAATTTCCTTCTTTCTCTCCAATCTATAATTTCTTCCACATTTTCAGAGAGATCATCTAAGCCAATTTGTTGGCACGTTTCACCTCATACCATAGAGAGGAGCCATGGTATAGATTTTAAGTTCTGACAGAGGGAGAACTGTTAATTTGTCTAGTCTGCAACTTGTGAAATTTTTTACTTCTCACAAAGAACATACATTTCCTGATATTCAGATCTTTGATCTTTGATTTATTTACTATTGACATTCCCAGGAAAAAAAGTGTTTTTTTTTTTTTTTTTTTTTTTTTTTTTTTTTTTTTTTTTTTTTTTTTTTTTTTTTTTTTTTTTTTTTTTTTTTTTTTTTTTTTTTTTTTTTTTTTTTTCCTACAGACTATCATCTCTATTTGTACTTTCCCATGCCTTTAGTGGTCTTAATGGTGAACAATGACAGACCCTCATTTAGAGATGTCTGTATTGTTGAAATCCTTTCCTCCAACCTGAGACCAAAACCAAACAAAACAGCACCAACAAAACTGAACAAAGCACAAAATACTATTTCAGAGATTCAGTTTAACTTCCAGGAATCATGCCATGTTAGGAATCTCAGATTCTTTTTATGTGTCCCTTGTGAGTCTTGGGATGATTTACAGGGATCCTGTCTCGTTCTCCATGTACCATCTCAAAAGGCTTCTGGGGCCCAGAACTGATGCCTTCATTGATCTTGTCACCCAAGCCCTGGACTACAGAGTCAAACCTTGGCCAACACTCTCATGCTCTTGAGCATCTCTAGTCCAGCCATCAGTTCAGCATAGTCCTTTCTTCCTTCTTTACCATTCCTCACTTAGCTTATAGTCATTGGCCTTTTTCCTAGGAATTACAACAACATCTTCACATTGCCTTTCTCCATTTCATTCCTGCCCCTTCAATTGGTGACTCTCCAAGAACTTATCAAGGAATCTTTCCTATAATGCAAATACAATCAAACCACTGGGCCCCTTTGGGCAGAGTAAACTCCTCAGGTCATTGTACAGGGTGTTTCTCCCCCATCTGAAATTCCACATTAGCACTTATCTTACATGATTCCAATAACCCATTTGTTTGCCTCTCCTCCCTCAATTTTCCAGAAACGCAGAAGTTGATCTCCTCAGTGTCTAGCTCAGGGGCACTAAATGGTGTGGCTTAGCTCAAAGTTTACTGAAGGAAGGCTCAACTCTGCTCTCATGGTCCAATCCAATGTGAGAACAATAGATGGACTATCACTCAACTCAATGCTTCCCATTTCCTGTATACATTGCAGCCATCCAATCAACACTAGCTATGGGTGTAGCTTTGCCATCATAATTTATCTCATTTTCACCCTTTCTTTTCAGAGCTGCAGCCAGGTTCCCTATAGTGTTCCTGCTATGCATAAAGTGCCCTAAATTGAACTCTAATCTTCTTAAAGAGTTAATGTGCCTCCCTAAATGCCTAATTTACTACCAGAGAGTGACTTAGGCACTGGGGAGAATCTGGCTCATTATTTAATAGCCAATAAGGCCAGCTGTTTCATTTCAAGAAATTAATGGTCTTTAAAACCTTTCCATATTGTACCAACTGCTCTTCCCAATGGAGGCCAAGTGACTTTTATTAGTAGGGTTGATAAAACCCAAAGGCTGTTATTCCTGCCCCAGCCTTCTTCCTAATACCAGGAGAGCCTTCTGGGACATCTGGATATTTTTGTTTTACTCTAGCTGTTGATTCTTTGAGATATTTTCTTTGGTTGTTCTCTTAGAGACAAGGTGGCCCAGCAGCTGCACTCCAGGGCCTGTGGGATTGACTATTGGCCTTCTTGACCTCTTGAGTAAGAATGCACTCCATGATATGGCTGAGCATTTAGTTGACTTTGCATGAGATAGTGAACAGCTTTTGCATTCAGGTTCATCCATTTCATCTTTAGCCACCTGAAGTTACTCACATGCCAAAATAAAAGTGATTTTGTGGGGGAAGGTATTTTATGTAACTCTTTTCTCTTATTAATATCCCACTACTAGGCAAAAAGGTTATTTAAAAAGGCTAGAGGAGGCTTCAAATTCATATTGTGAGCAAAAATACAGCAGCCCTCCAGTTTTTAGCCATTGATCAATCCTTCATTCAAAGGTACTTGGCTTTTAAGAAAGAATAGAATACATTTGCACTCCACCAGCAGCCAAAGTCTTGGGTCTTTTCAATATAAAATATTGCCAGTGACATATAAGCAACCTCACACAATGCAGGTATAGACATAAATATATTTTAATATCCCACATATGTTAAGTGGGTTCTTTATCTAACTTATTTATGGCAGGGTGGCTATGGTTTAATATTAAATTTTACTTTCTTTGATTCTCCCATGGCTTTGCACTGCTATAATTTATGGTGGGATACACACAATACTTTTTGTTCCCATGGAGTTTGCTGCCTGCTCATTCTTATGAATTCTTCCTTTCCTTTCTGCTTCCTGGGGATGATATCATGATGTCATTCTTCTGAGAAGTTAGCAGATGTGAATCTCTTATATTTTTATTATTTTGGGGGTGTTTGGTGTACATGTTGTATGTGTCCTTGTTCGTTTCTGTGTGTATGTGTGGAGGCCACAGGTTGTCTTTGTGTGTCTTTATTGTTTTACACTTAATTTTTTAGTCAGTGTCTCTTATTGAACTCAGAGCTCACAATTTTGGCTATACTGGCTGGCCAGTAAGTTCCTGGCCAGTCAGTCTAGCTGGCTTTGACCCCAAAGAGACACTGGTCTTTGTATCCCCAAGTATGAGGTTATGGGACTATACCACAACATACCTGACTTTTATGTGGATACAAGAGATCCAACCTTACATTCTTATGCTTGTTCAGCATGCATTTTACTTTCTGAGACATTTTCAACTATGTATATCTGTCCTAAGGTAGCACAGATTCCTGTACAAATCTGACTTTCACAATTAAGCAGGTTATGCATTATCCCCAGGTGTTTCTTTGTAAGAACATGAGGGCACGTGGACAAGAGTTGGATGTCATTCAGCCTGCTGGGAAGTCTTTGACTGTGTTTAAAAACAAGTCAAGACTATGTTCAGAATAGAAGTAAGTACATGCACACACTGTTGTGTGAGACTAAAAGGCAGTCTATAATTAGGTTATTTGCTGAAATGATTATATGTATTTTTTATACTAAAGATACTCTGGAACCCAATAAGCTACTGTTTGAATATTTTTGTTTTCATAGAATTTTAGAAATTGAATACTCTTTGAAGTAACTATCATTCTGTTGCAAAAGGGTATTAGTCACACTGGAATCATAATTTGAGAATTTAAAAAAACACCCTTTTAAGAAGGTTTATACAGTAAATTTTCTAATTTAGTAATTATTCAGTTTGTTGGGTCACATAGCTCTCTCGCTTGCCATTTCTTCTAGAAATGTGTGCAAAATATTACTCACAAAACATGTGGCAGGCAATCTTAGAAAGTCTGGTAATCCTCTGCAACCAAGAGACAATTTGGACACATACAGGCCGCAGATGAAGAACCTATCCAAGTTTTGGAATCCTTTGGGTTTAGCCAAATTAACACCTACACCTGCAAGACAAGGCCTCCAGCAGCTTCCTTCTGCTAGAGTTGAAAGAGTCTAATGTGCATTCCATTGGTAAATTCTCCTGTGCTATTAGAGCTCACTGAGAAGCTGGCCCTGCAAGAGAAACTGGCCCTCTCCACTTCAGAACCATGCATATTTATGTCAAGGGTTCTTAAAACTCCTTATCTGGGAATGGACTGCTCCTGTATGTGACAGGCAGGGCATAGAACAGTAAAACAGTCCAAAAGTAAAAACATTGAGCCCTTGAGAACAGCTAGGAGGTAAAGCTATTCCCAAAAGAGGCTGCTGTTGCCTATTCCATGATAGGAAAATGCCTGTGGTGGGAAGGAGAAGTACAGCCACGGGAAGAAAGCTCAGTCTGGAACTCGAGCTGATGGCCTTAACTTCCCCAGCCAATGTCCAATATGATTCTTTTACTATCCTGACCCCTTTCTCCTTTCTCCTGGCCCAGCAGAACAAATAACATTTTCCAATGATAGAACACATCAAAGGAGCACATTTTAAGTGAATATGAACTAGGGCTGAGCACCACAGGAATGCATCCTCTAGAAGATACAGGGCATGTCAGTTCACCAAGTCCACTTGCCCATGATGCAAAGGGTTAGATCCATGGGAAGAGGATCAAGGGGAAGAGCTACCTTAAGAAAAAAAAAATCCTATCTTGGAAAAAAAGAATCTCACTATGAGTAAAGAAATTACAAATTAAAGCGGTTTGTGCTCATAATTGCTACATAGCATCACTATGCTTGGCCTGATATAGGTTCTAAAAGATGATTTGTAATCAGTCCTGGTAGAGGGGTAAGACTGGCAATCTCTTTCAAGGTCAATATAACAATATATTGTAATATTTTTAAGTCACTCATACATGTATGAGTGACACATTCTTTGACCTGTCAGTTAAATTCTAGGACTTTATCTTGTAGCCTGCTTGACTGCAGACATGCACTTCTGTTCTAGAGTGAGAGCAAGCATCTTAATTGAACTGGCTGTAACTGACTTCTGGCCTTCATGGATAGAACATAGACAGTTTAGGGCACAACTAATGCTTACGTGATACTGTATAATTTGGACCCAGGCCATAAGATGAAACCCTGCATTTGGTCAAGTTTGAGTGTGTGTGTGTGTGTGTGTGTGTGTGTGTGTGTGTGGTGTGTGTGTGTGTGTGTGTGTGTGTGTGTGTGTGAGAGAGAGAGAGAGAGAGAGAGAGAGAGAGAAAGAGAGACAGAGACAGAGAGACAGAGAGACAGAGAGAGACACACATACAGAGAGAATATCATGGCCAGAGACAGTTTCGGGAGTTTTCATCTGTCTTTTTGGGACAAGGTCTCTTTGGCATCTGGATACTGGACTGGGTAGGCTAAGTGGCCAGCAAAACCCATGGATCTTCCTGTCCCTGTCTCCTTTGTGCAGATGCTGTGCAATGCCTAGACTCTAATGTGGGTTCTGGTCAGAACTCAAGTCTTGTGCTATTTTGCTTGTGTGCCTTTATAGAACCCAGACCACCTACTGTTTATAACTATAGCAAAGGTATCAACTATAGCAAAGGTATTTGAAACCTATGCAAAACTTTACTGCATGGGCATTCATATATAACCACAATGCTAAATACAGTTGCCATAGAGACTTAACCACCATCCTTTATTGATAGATGTGTTTGAGTTAAGTACCTTAAAACCACATTTTCATTTTCCAGGCTTCCTGTAGTCTCAGGAGCATCTCAGAGGTGCAGCTTCATGTTGGTGATGTCCTTGTTACACATTTGAACATGAACTTGCCAAAGACCTTACATCTGATAAATTGTTTACTTGAGTGAAACAAGATGTTAGCAATGCTTTCATCCAGGACTGTCCTTACCCTGCTGCTCTGTTGATGAAATTGGTACTCAATGTGTTCTACCAATCCATAGAGACCTCAGAAATAAACTGAAGATGCTAGAACAGTCTGTAGCTACTCCATAACTATGTATTTTCCTTCATGGGAGACCATCAGGACATCATATCACTGCTGACTCTGGGACCCAAGGCTTGCTCACTCTAGCAGCAGGGCTATGACCCTCCCCTATCTCACTACTTAAGTCTACAGATACTATTTCAAGTATGGCGTGCAGTGGGCAGGCAGAGGTGTTGAGGAGTTAGCATCTCTTGAAAATCCCTTTGGCAATGACTGATGGAACTGGAAAGATAAATGCCTCAACATTCTTGTCTGTCAGGTAAGATGCCTATACTATCCCAGAAGGCCCCCCAAAAGTGACACCCCTCCTAAAGGGTTCACTTCCCTTTCTTTACTCACCGTGTAGGATTTATGCTGGGTTCACTTCACAGAGATCCCTGTCAGCTTAATACATCAGAATGAAAACTTTTTTACTTCCGAGTAGAATCTGGGAACATTTGAGAACTACTCATTGTTACTATTACGGTAGTACACCATCTCTTTGTCCTTTATTCAAACCCATCATTTATATTTTGCCCCACTTTATAGTGTATTCTTTCTCCCCATTCTATTCCATTTCCCCATCCCCCTTCTTTCCTTTTATATATACTTGACATTGCATATACATTTAGTCTATAGATGTAACACCATTATCTGAACCACTTAAGAGTGAACTGAACACTTGTGCCTCTTCATTCACACACACTTCAGGACACAGCTCTCTAGAAAGAGGACCTTCAGTTCTATAAACACAGAGCAGATTGCCAAATAGCTGCCATGCTTCCTTCTCACCCTCATGATTAGGCTATATGGGGTCAGAGCTCTGCTTAGTCACACAATGCCAGATGACATTAAGTCCCCAATTCTTCCTACTTGAGAAAAATATTATTTCCAGAATGAAATTACAGAGACAGTGATATATAAGCCTTTCTGTCCACACTGACGACGTGATATAGCTACAGGCTGGTGCCCAGGCCTCTGGGATCCACACCATCTACCTGCCTCTTTTTTTTTTTTTTTTAATTCTGAGTATGAGATTCTGCACCTCATCATATCATCCTTCTCAGGTATGCCCTGGAGACTTTATTCGGTTTTCATGAATATATAAGTGAAGCATCCTGGGTCAGCCACTGCACTTTCTATCCATGAGAAGAAAGACCCTTCAAACCTACCAACCCACACTTAGTACCTTCCCATAGCCTTATCGTCCCTCAGTGGTTTTCCTCTCCAGGGCTGGCACTACCTTCCAGCACTTGTGTGGAAGTAGTTTTATTCTTGACACCTGGATACACTTACCCCACCACACACACGTGTAATCCATCATCCTGCTCTATCAGTGCTTCCCACCACCCTCCACATTTCTCCATCAGCACCACCAGCCCTGTATGTACCACCAGCATCTCTTCTCTGAACTTCTACAAACCCCATCCAACTGCCTTGCATCCACTCCAGCGTGCTCTAAATCGTTCTCACCCTGAAGCTAGACAAGACTTCAAAACAATGTCTGACTCCCTCCTTCCATTACTTAAAACTAAGTCGAAGCTTCTAATTAAATCTTTGAGTAAATATAAACAACACTCACCCACATACAATCCGACTTCTGCCTCCCCATTCAGTTCTCACCATCTCTATTGCAGCTACACAGCCTTCTCTCAGCCTCGGTTCCCCAAGCCTTCTCCTACTGCAAGGCTACAGCACATTATCAAGGCCTGCCATATTCTGTCTTTCCTCCTTACTCTCCTTCAGAACAGAACACATGTCTAATTCCCTTCCTTCATTTGGTTCAGATTCACATTGTACTTTTTGAATAATCCATCTGTCCTTTTTGGGGAGTGGTGGGCAGTGTGGTGATTTTCTGTTTATTTGTTATTGATTAGTTACTTTCTTCTCCACTTGGATATAAATACTATTGGAGAGGAACGGTGCCCTTCTGAGTTTGCTGTGGTCCTCTAGGGGCTTACCGGGCATATTGAACTTAGCCAGTCGTCAGTGATGGCTGTTGAAACTGCTCAGATAGCCGCAGTGACTTCCTGCTTATTATCATCATCATTAATATTAACATTGTAATTGGATATGAAAGGAGAGATCACAAAGACAGAGGAATCCAAGCTGTTGATAAAGGGTTGACATATGTGGCTTGTCTGTAACCGGCCCGCAGCAGACAGTCATCACCGTTTCTCAGCTCCACTACAGGCAGCACGTTTGGAAGTTACTCATATAACATTTTGGCTACAAGCTCTGTCTTATATATGGACTTAATTTTGATGTTAGAAGTACTGTAAATGGTTGTCTCACAGTCTAGATCATTTAGCATAAGTCATCAAAGACACCAACATACCAATGGAAATGTCTGAGAAGCTTGGTACAAACTCCATTCTGGATTTACATGAATGCTTCCAGGAAAAGAACTTCACTGCAGCAAACGCCTTCTCAAAATAGCTCAACATGCTTATTTTCCATCTTAAACTCTTGCTAGAACAATTACAGTTCCTTCTAGTTTCTTGTAAAAAACCAGGCTGTCAAACGCTATCATTTCTGGATTCGGGTCTGCATTTGCTTCCTCTCCATGTAGGCAATTAGCAGGCAGAAGCCTTATCTGAGCAGTCACCACCCTGTCTACTTCCAAGCTTCGGCCAGTTCTGAAGAGGACTAATGATGCCTCAGAGTGTCCTGTTGGTGGAGCCTGGCCAATGAGAACTGCCAGGTTCCCACCTACTTAACATGTCATTCCACGTTCAACCACAAGGGTCAGTCGTACTAATTGTGGCACAGGACAATGCTCTGTTGGGACAAGCCCCAGCCACTTCTGTCTAGGCTTAATTGAAGACTTGGAATATAAGCCAGAACACGTTCTGGATGCTGCTCATTTTGCACCAACCCCTTTCCCATTTGTAGTACAAATGTTTGCCTTTGCTGGAAATGATGGAGTTGGACCAAGGTGTTCTCAGCATAATGACTGAGGTCGTGGGGTCTGTGCCACATGAGAACAAGGGCACAGATGGGCTCATGTGGCACTGCCATCCATGGTAATCCACTGCCAATCCCCCTTTCCCAGTATTTGAAGTAGCAGAGTCAGTTGAAGCAAATCTCCCACAGTGATCTGGTACTTGTATTTCAGTTGTGTCCTTTCAAGGATCTGCCAGAACCATACCCTAAAAGGATCAAGAATTCTCTCTCAGCTGCAAGAGATGTACCAGTAGAACCATCATACTGCACACACTTTTAACCACTTTGCATAACACAGACATGGTCTTTTTAAAAAAGTACTGTTAACAAAGGTAACTCAGCAGGAACAGGTGGCTGTTTACACACATATGCTAAGGGAGTTCAACCATGGCTCATGGGATCTGCATGTAGTAATCTTAAATACCTACTAGGGACCTGCTCCTGTTAATGTCCCCAAGTTATTGGTTGTGCTAGCTAGTTTGGGACAGGCTTAGCAAAAGGGCTGCCTCATTGTGGATAGTTAGGGAATGCCTGTTTTCAGTGAGGCTGGAACAGAAAACCTTGACATAGTGCAGAGACCAGAGATCTCAGAAATAGATGGACAAGGCCTACAATCTTGACTATATTATTTTGTATCCCCAAGTGTCTTTTTATTCATCCAAATATCAGAATATTACAAGAAATGGATGAAGTAATGTATCTAAAGCAACCTCCTCCTCACAGCTTTTAGTTAGAACATAATAGTCATCAAACACTGGATCCTTCCCTCATGTTCCATCATGAGTTCCAATGTAAAAGAGCATTGCAAAGTGAAATCTAGGGTCTTGGAACCCTGTTCTGGCACATGGCATGTCCAGGGCACTTACATTCTGTACAGCCAGAGCTATATACTTCCTGGTATCTGCTCCCAATAGGAACAATTTAATGGTTAATAAGGAAAAGATGGTTGAGTTGGTTTTATTTGGGGAAAGATTATCATAGTGATAAATGAATAAAAGTTACGTTATCCAGGGTCTAAGAATCCCTTTTTACCCTCTTCATAAATTCTCTTGTTTGCCTTATATTTTGTTACTTTCTCATAGCCTGCAGGTTTCAGCATTTTCCATTTTCTTTGGAAAGATGTTAAAATGAATGTAGATGTATTTGGCACAGGGGACTGTGCTGTGGATTCAACTCATGGCTTCAAGTATGCTAGGCAGGTACTTCAGCACTTAGCTACACCCCAACTCACAGATGCATTTTAAATGACCTAAGGTATCTTCCATTCTATTAACAAGCTATAAACAAGGAAAAAGAAGGTATGATATTCTAACCAATTGAGATTTGAGTTAGTGGAAAAAGAAATGAAAAAGGCCCTGGAAAGCAGAAAAGACTGAGTTTGGATTCTGGTTCTGCTTTTTCCAGTTTGAAGACTTTGTAATTTGTTAACTGTGAGGGCATCATAATGACTAGCACCCTGCTAGTTGGGCAGGCTAGAAGACAGTGCATACAAAACCACAACAATTACTAGTATTTCTAGTAATCACCCTTTACTAGTCGTTGATGCATTTCACATACCTGCCCCCACCCTGCCTTCAACTGTTTATAGCTTGATTTTCTTTTAAAATACCATTGAGTAGCTCAAGAAAAGACATGGTATCTTTGAGGAAATTTCATGTGGCTGTCAATATATAGAGAATAAAAATGTACTTAGTGGTTTTACTGTTAATGATCCCAATAGAATAATACAACACATTGACACATTTGGTTAGGCACAAATGTTTTGCTCAGGATGCTTACACATTGTAGTGATGTTGTGATATCTGAAGTAGTCAAATGGCACAGACAACAAAACTCCTTGCATCGGATCCAAGGATGAATTAATGACCTGCATGCATTAAGTCAATACGCAGATTCTTGTACAAAGCAAGCCCAGAAATTTGAGCCAAGGGACAGCAGCAAACAGCGGGGTGCAGCAGCAGGAGAGCACACACATTGTGTAGAACAGGGCAGTACTTTTAGGAAAACCACCACCATAATCCAGAGCAATGGACTTCCGGAGCACAGGGTGGGATGGTAACAAAATAGGAAGACATCAAGAATTACCCCGGAGTCTGAGAAATGAGAGAGCATCGGTCTAAGTTAAGCAGATGCCTAAGCACAAAACAACCTTCTTTACTTTTGGCTGGAGACGTGGGAAGTCAGTGTTCACACTCCTTTAAATATATGCAAGAGGGAAAACATGGAAGCCAGCTTACTCAGCTTAGCATATTTCAAGTCCAAGGTAATGTCAGATTTGGCACTTTTGAAATTGCGGGCACATACTCTTCCCTAAAATGAGTACTTAGCCAACAAATATCAACAGTTTAAAATTTGCTATGGAAAATGTTAAAAAAAAAGTATGGAATTTAATATATGGCCCATCAAGATTCAGTTAAAATTACTTTGGGGACATCAGTACTATAATGGGTCTTAACATGTTTTAAATCACAAATATTCTAACTAAACTCATAATGGAGGCCTTCGACTGAATAATTAATATCAAATGCTCTAACTGGCATCAAGGATATATTGCCTATGAGGAAATGATGAAAAGTTTGATTAAAATGGACTTTTATCTGAGGAACTAAGTGACATAAAAATGATACGGCAGTAGCATTAACCCTTGATCTCAGCTGTTTGGCATCTTAAAGCGACATCCCATGCGAAGGCTTTTTGCATTTTCAGGAAGTTTGAGTTGACACTGGGCACGTAGTCATCTCACAAAGAATCAAATTGCTGCTAATTCATCATTTTGTCCTCAGCACTAAAACTGAGAAAATGTCAGAGGTCATTCAAACAGTCAGTTCAATGCACTGGAGAGAGAGACCAAAGAGCAGATTTTCCAGACGGTGAACTTGGGGAGGGAGGAGGAGGAGATATCAGGCTGGGGGGGAGTGTCACTGGGGGTGTAGGAGGGTGACTGGGG
>PVIH01001725.1:206227-220037 GCA_004025045.1 Sigmodon hispidus | reverse complement strand
GTCACCTTTCTGGTCAGGGTCTGATTCTGTCTTTCAGAGACCCCTACAGTTGGTTCGCTCAGTTCGAGGTCGTGGCGGGGTTTCCCTCAGCAGGAGCCGTGGAAGTGGTCAGGGACAGAGTCCACCTGCCCCTGCCCCAGAGAGCGCTGGGATTCTGCAGCCAGCGCTGGGTCCCGGAAGTGGAACCAGCAACAATGGGCTATGTGTTACATTTTAAATAATTGTCCCGCCTATCGATTTAATAAAAAGCTGATTGGCTGAAGGCAGACAGAAAATGTAGGCAGGGCTACCAGATGAAGAAAACTTTGGTAAGGTCTCAGAACAGAGACAGACGCCAGGCAGAGCTGTCAGGGAGTCAACGCAGATGCCAGGAGATGACACAGAGGAAAGAAGCTGAAATGCTGCTCTGATAAAAGGTATCGAGCTGCATGGCTGAACAAGATGGGTTGAGTTCAGATGAAGGAGTTAACAAGTTATATGACTGGGCCTTAGGTCGATCAGCATAAAAATAATACAAGCGTCTGTGTGATTATTTGAGCCTGAGTGGCAGTGGGGCAGAGAGTGGGTTCAAACCTCTGGTCTAGACTAGAAAGTCCGAGCCAGAAACCAAATACAACAAGAGCCTACCTAGTCTGGTCCCATGTTCACTAGTGAGCCTAATCTGTTCCTTCAAGGTGAAATGTCTTAATTGTGGTAACAAAAATAAGCTCATTAGGAATTTAGGAACCTTTCTGTAAAGTACATGATTGTGACTAATATTTTTGGTACCACAGCCATAGTGTCTTTGTTGACATGTCAAAATACTCCACTGCAGATCAGCACAGGGGCAAGTATATTTCTACACATTGTTAGTCCCTAGTGATGATATTTACACAAGCATGTTGCACAGACCTGGTCCAAGTGACATATTTGATGAACTTATTCTAGATTTGGTTCTCAAAGTATGGGTCTTGACCTCTTTGGGGTCGAGCAACCTAATGGCATGGGTGTACAAAAGCTGGCTCTGCCTTTTGCCTGAGGGGGCTAGCCCCAGTGACCCAGACTGACCTTAGCTACCACCCAGGCCCACATCCAGGGCCTTGGGTTGGCCCATTCTAACATCTACCCCATCTATTATGTACTGGAGTTTGAGAAGGGATTAGTCCTGTGAATCTTGCAGGATCTCCATGACTTAGGGTGGCTGTGGGATATCTTAAAGAAGTTTCAGTGAGTGTTTAGTTATGATGGGGTACCATAGACTAGAGGCCTTGGACCAGACCAATGACTCATTGCAATGAACATTTGCAACTAATGCTGATTGGACAGAAGGGTCCAATGCATGACCTGCATGACCTATCTCCCAATGCCACTAAGACAAATGAAGATGTGTTGGAGGGGTGGGAAGATGGAAAGGCAAAGATATTTTATTTTGTTGTTTGGTTTGTTGGGTTTTAATATTTTTAAAAGTTTCTTTGGGGGGATGTTGCAAGGGTGAAGGAAAGATATGGGGTGGGGAGGGAATTTCATGCATGCTGTAAAATTCTCAAAGAACATAAGAACTATATTAAAGGTTTCCAGCATTAGAAAAGTTGAGGACCATGGGTCTAGATATTGGGAGAATATAATTTGTGAATTTTTTGTAAATACTTTTTCCTTTTATATTTCAATTCCCATTGATTTGGACAGTGTACACTACCCTGGAAATGTGGCCTCACTTTCAATGTACTGGCAGATTCAACTCTTCACATAAAAACCTGAAGGCCAGATCTGAGATTGAGGGCAGATACAATCACTGTTCCCTCTTAAAGCACTGTGCCAAAATCCTTGGGTCCTCCTCATATAGTATCATGATACTGTGACAAAATGGTTTTCTGGAATTCTTTTTTCTTCCACACTAAGTGGAACCTCAAAATTCACTGAGATGCCTGGGTTCCACAGAGAGGAAAGTAAGCTGTAGAAGTGTTAACTGATGTGCTGAAGCTAAGCTTGAGCCCATGCCATTCATTGGCTAGTTTTTCTATCAGGTGGTCTAGAACTCATCGCCATGGGGTTTGCTGATTTGAATTTGGCTGCTAAAAGTACTCACCAAAGCTTGAGATATGAGATCTCAGTCATGAAGTCACACATAGGATTGACAATGATGAGCGAGGAGGGACCTCTGTACACAAGAGCTGAGGACACCCACAGCCTTATAGAACCTTACAATCGTTTATATAATGTCTCTTAAAAATATTTAGTGCCAATAAATTATATATTTATTGCCTAACTACTTGTCCTCTAAATTTGCCTTGAACTTGTTTATATTTTGGCTTTTACAACTGGTTCAGGTAATACCTTCCATATGTGTATCTCCTTTCTAGACTAGGAGAGCCTTGTTAATTTAAAGCCTATATTTTATCAAAACTGTTGCTGACATAGCTGAGTGAATACGAGGATTGATTGTTCCATAAAGCTTATAGTGAGAAAGCACTCTGAGGATGTCCTCTAAAACATAGATATTTGGGTAGCTTTTTAATCAAAGCAACATAATCAGATAATACAATCCTGCTTTAGCCACTAAAGGTTTCTGGAGTAGAAACAGAAGGAACAACTCTGTATTGCATATTAGGTAACATACCGAGCAGGTTTATGAGTTTACATGGCATACTTCCTATAGAGGTTAACACATCATATACACTGTTACCAATTTACTGCTAGAACATCATCAGCATTGATTGATATACACAGTAGTCATGTGATAAACATTGTTGCATAAATGAAGCTGTGGAGACATAAGAACCTGAAACCTAACCTGAGGCCTCAGGATACCTCCCTTTGGCCATCTATTATCATACCTGAGGGTCATCCATGGAACCTGTTCTTCTCTGTAGATGGATTTTTGACTGTTTAAAATACAAAGCTTTAGAATACAGCTTACAAGTGTGAGCTGATTGAGGGCATCTCGACACAGCGAAGTAAACAAGACATGTATAATTCTCAGTTTGCAGATGAACAAAAGACTGAGAAGCAAATGTATGTGCTCATGGTCATATTATTGAAAAGCTACCTGTAGATTCCACATTATACCACTCATTTTAAACTCTTGACTACAACTTAGGACTAAAAAACAAAAACAAAGAGTCTAGAAAAAGGACATTATGACTCCAAACACCAATGTACAACCACAGAATTAAAGACTTAATAAAAGAATGTCAATGCTAATAGGATATTCCTAACTCATTAAAATTAATAATTTTAACAGACATGGATTTTATGTCTCTGTGTATAAGCATATATATGTAATATATATTCTGTATAATTCCCTTATTCAGTCTTTTCTCCCCCTTACAAAATTGGAGGAAAAGTCACTTCATGCTCCTTAGGGATTCTTTGAGGTCCAGTTAGGGGTGCAAAATGGTTCCTCCCTGCTGAAGTTAGAGCATGAAAAAATCAGGAGAAACTAAACTTGTAAGTTGTTGCCAAATCAGAAGGGGAAAGGACTCTGGGCCTGGATGGCTGGATGATCTGGGCAGGAAGCAGTTAAGGGACCATGATATGGGCTGAGCTGCCAAGACCACCTCCATGCTCCTGCAAGATTAGACAGAGACCAGATGTGAAGTGAGCCAAAGGCCTTCAGAGGAAGATAGCAGTGACATGCATTGACCTTGTCAAGAGCTTGACAAAGGGACCAGAGCTCTTTGAAGTCATAGCAGTGGGACCATTTTTTATGGACTCTCCAAGGTTATGTAGACTTTTTTTTTCCCCCAACAGAAAACGTTTAATTACAGCTAGTTGTTTACAAGGAAGGGAAGTGAGCCCAGTGGGGGCTATCAGGGTGACTGCAGAGAAAGGAAACAAAGGAGCCTGCAGAACAGCTGAGCTTTCCTTGAGTTCTCAGTAACTGATAAGAGTCCCATCATCCCCTGGAGATGACTTTTGTCTCTTTTGCTGAGAGTGCAGATATATTGAGGTAAAAGATGTCACAGGCTCATCTATTGTAGGAATTATTTAATTATATAAGGATTGATATTTATTAAGGAGTTTATAGGAAACATTTACTGATACAAGATTGAACCTTAGGGCAATTTCTAGAGAGTTGAAATGTCCCAAGTGGTGGCAGCAGCAATCCTACCTCCGAGAACAATGGGAACATACAGAAAGGGCAGACAGAGTGCAACCAGTCTTCAAAAGGGTCTGGCTATGCCCTGTACAAAGGTTCTCAAGACCTCAAAGCCACGCTCTTAAGTCTTACTCAATAGCATCTAAACCTGCCACACTGATCTTCCCAAGTTGTCGGGAGTTTGGTCCTGGACTCATTTGAAACTGGTGTTTCCAGTAGTGAGGCAACCATTGTTCCGGCTTAGCTCCAAGTGCAGGAGGTAGATCACTGGGTCCCACATACCCATAGACACCAACACAGGGACTTCTGGATATATGCTGTTAATGGATCTTCAAGCCAAGGCCTTGAGAAAGGTCTCTTGCTACATCTCCTATAAGATAGCCTCTCTGAAGAAGAGGACTAGAAGGGGTGGATTGTGAGCCAGAGAGGAAGATGAGGGACTCCTTAGACCTCTGATGGGGTCCTATGGTCCCAAGTGTTACTTGGAAGTCTACATTGGACATCTACCAGACTCACCTAGTAGAAATTACCCTGGGTATCTATGTAATGTCTGGCTCCCTGGGGGGAAGAACAAGGGACTTGAGCAAGATAGGTGTGTCTAAGGTAAGGTATTTGTCCTGAAGAATCTGGATTTCCAGGCTTCTTTGGAAGGGTGCCTGGGGCTCCAGGTTTGGGTAAAGGAGGGAGACAATTAGGTTACACAAGGCCTTGTTAGCTTTTCTTGAAGAAAGATTGGTCCAAGTATCTAGGGCTCACCCTAAAATAAACAGTAGGGCAAATTCAATAACAGCTTCTGCCTCCTTGCTCTATAGGCGTGTACTGGAAAGCATTAGAAATGCTGGGGCATGAGCTGTGTCTCTGGGGATATCCTTCATGAGGGCAGAGTCCTGTGCTCTGCTTAGAGACTGTGAAGATCATGAAGATGAAGCCATCCACCCCACCCAGTACGATAGTACCACCCAAGATGTTTGGAGTTAAGTAGTAAAACTAGAAGAGATCATGATCGGTCTCCAGGAAGATTTGAGAACACTGCAGTTTTTCTCACTCCACTAAGAGCAGGGCTACTTTGCTTATTTTCCATTTATTGGTAAGGCCTAATTCTTGTAGTTGAAGGAGTAGAAAACTTGGTGGATCCAAGACAATTTGAATCACTGCTGGGAAAGGTAAGCTAGGGTAAAGGTGGCTGTGGATGTTAGCATGGCAGAGGAGTCTGTGTTTACTGGGAGGGCTATTATGAAGCTGTGAAGAAAGCCAGGATCTAGGAGAATCCACAGAGATAAGAAAGGGCCATCAGAGCCATAATTTACTGTTTTACTCAAAGGCCCAAAGCTTACCCAGCCCTTCTGTTTCTATTCATTCAAATTCTTATCTTGGAATACTAGAGTTATCTGCTGTGATCTGGGGCAGGCCCTTTCTATTTCCTGTCCTGCTGGGGAAAGTCACATTAGAATAGGGAGCAAGCTTCCCCTTGAGCGCATGCAAGTAAGGATCACATGTGACTGATGTTTTCATTGGCTCACCCAGCTTGGAATCTCACTGAAGGTACACTGTGATGGACTGACTCTCACAATGGACAAGGTTTTATGGTATTTCATAGCAGTGTGTGGCCTGGGGCTTTGCTAATCTTAGCTCCTGCCACTGCCCCCTTTCTAGCCTCATGTTCTGTGATCAGTGAACTTCTATTTCTCCACAAGACTCAACTCAAATGCTGTGTGTATTTATCATTCTTTAGTTGTCATATGATTTCTACTAGAAATACATGTAGGTGTTGTGGCCTTAATCTGACCTGGCTAGAGGCCATTTGTCTCTTCCTCTCAGTATAAAGGCCTAGTTTGGTGCCTAGTGTATATACTTGGTTATCTGGTGAGAAGAAGTCCACTTCTGCTGGATACCTTGAGTACTCATAGTGGAATTTTAGCCAGTCTGTGTGGCCACACTCAGTACCAAGAGAGCAAGTGAGTCTAGGCTAGCCTGTGTGTAGCCTCTTTTTCATTTTAACTATCCACAATAGTAAACCATGCCTGTTTAATGAGTAAAATATCCAAATGCCCCAACAATACCCCATGAGCTCAGCATCTGAAGACATCAGTGTGGCTTATGACAAGCTGACACACATCCCTGGATCTAGGGAGTCATGAGAGGTTTTCAAGAAATGCTGGCAAATGGAATTCATGCAACCCGACTCTGTATGTCTGTTGCAGGGCAGCTATGCTGAGAGGAGGCATATGTGTGGTTTTTGCCTTTCTGGCTGTACCAGATGGACACTGAGATTTGACATTTGGACTTTTGCCCCTGGCTATGTAAAGACTCTTCTGAAGGAACTTCTAAAAAGTAGCTACTTGTATCTAAGGGCTGAGGCATTTGGTTGGGGTGATGTCAACAAAAGAGAGATAGATGATGTTGATGGTGGAGTCAGCATGCAGGTTGCATACTGACACTGCACAGCCTTTGTTGTTGCTGCGTTTGGGAGGCTGGAGACTCTAGCCAAGGAACCAGAAGATTGGTTCTTCTCCACTGGTGAAGGTCAACCTCTTATGTACAGACACAGGAGGGATGCACATACAGTGGTGATGGAAGAAGTTGACGCTTGCCTTAGCTAGATCAGCAGATTCAACCCTGGAGCCAATGGGGTGACAGTTATCACAGGCGGATTGCCCTCACATCCAGTGATGGCCAAGCTTTACGCTTGAGGGCAATGTTTCAGTCATTCTTTCCCTCAAGGCAGAAAGCCTTTTTAAAAAATACTTTTTTTCTTTCATATAATCTTTCTTCTTTCTTTCCTCCCTCCCTCCCTCCCTCTCTCTCTCATGTTTTCAAATATACATAGTTTAGTAGGGGCATTATATGAAATAACCTCTGTTTCACCCAGTCTCAGTAATTCATTCTCTTTACTGCAGACCTTACAGCCTGTGCAATGCATGATTTCTAACGTCTATTCCAATTCTACTAAGAAGGATTTTTCACCTCAGGTGTTCTAGGTCAGTAATTGTTTCTCCATTACAAAAACCACGAGAGAAGGCACAAGTCTACCCAAGCTGCAGAAGCAGATCTAAACAATATGGGGAGGTGCTTTAGAACTGAGGACATACATACAAATCATATGCAGTATGAGGCAAATATAGGAAGGCTAAATGTAGCATCAAGGCTAGATCAGGGCTTTGCTTTGAGCAGGAGTGTGGCAGCCACATTACTTTTAAAATAAAATGTTGCCAGTACTACCAATAGCAGGAGATACTGCAGCTTCTGGAAACTGGATATCTCCATTACTCTAACTTCAAGAGATGATTTTTTTCTGTCCCAATCTTATATCTCCTTAATTGCCTGATCCATAAAGGGGATTATTTAATCTTTTATTTTTTTCTTTTTCTTATCCCTTTTAAAGTTTTAATCGAATAATCTACTGTTGGATATTTTTAGCTTTTCCCAACTAAAATCTCTAATGCATTAATAATATTAGAAATAACAACTTGTACCTGGGTGTTGATCTCTGTAGCCAAGTATATAGTGAAGATCTTTCTGCCTGAGAACTTGGCATGCTGTATCCTCTTGACAGCATATGGCTTTTGTTAGTGATGTCAGTATGCCTTAGAGGAGTGAGATACAGGAAACATGGGTAGGAAGAATATGCTACTTATGGACTTTGTCTATCAGTAACCTCTGAGTAGTCTCTGGAAACATGTTAAGACATATCACTGTGTTTTTACCTGTAAATCATGGGAACTATCGCTCATTAGCTCCTTCTTTGGTGGGGAATCTATGTTAAGAGGAAAACTTTCCTTAATGACACAGCAATATGGTTAGTATTTATCAAATGAAAACCAAGGCCAGTGCAAAGGGCAGGATACAGACCTCTATATGTCTGTGTAGGGTAGGGCTGACTGCATTTCATGTTACAAGATGAACTGGCTAAGATGCATGGGAAGAGAAAACATTTCATTAAATAGTTGAGTATTATTTCAAAATTACTAAATTATAATGTTGTTGTAGTAATTTTCCCGGCCTGTTTGGCACCAGAGTTTGTAACCTGGCATGCCGGCGGCAGAGTCTGCGGCGGCGGTTTTTGTCCCCCAAAGAAATGAATCACACACTTATATCCTTTATACTGTTTGACCCATGTCTTATGCACATTAGCTGTTTCATCTTAAATCAACCCATTTCTATTAATCTTTCCACTATGTGGCTCAGCCCATGGCCCAGCCAGTACCTCTACATGTCTGTCTTCTTTGAGGGTCGGATGGAGACTGACTTAACTCCACCCTTCTCCTACCTGCCTGTGCTCTGATCCTCCACCCACTTCTACGGTGCTGTGCATAGGCCAAAACAGTTCTTTATTTACAGCATACAGAGAACATTCCCACCACATAATGTGTTAATGAGTAAATTGGCACACACTTATATTCTAATAGTATGTGTCATATATTAGCTTGGTAGGAGAACTGAGAAGTGATGGAGTTTGTTAGAACTCCTGGTCTCACAGATGAAGAAGGCAGGACCAGAAGATTTTTTTGTTTTTGTTTTTCTGGTTATCTATGTTGTATTTTCAAACCAAGACTTTAAGTGTCTTACTGTTCTACTGCTATGAAGAGACAACATGGCCATGGCAACTATTAGTTGGGGGCTTGTTTACAGGTTCAGAGGGTTAGCCCATTATCATGGTTGGGGAACGTGGTGGTATATATGCCACTGAAGCAGTCAATAGCTGTGAGCTACATTCTGATATGCAAGCAGAGAGAGAGAGAGAGAGAGAGAGAGAGAGAGAGAGAGAGAGAGAGAGAGAGAGAGAGATTGAAACTTTGACCATGGGATTTTGAAACCACAAAGCCCACCTCTAGTGACACACTTCCTCCAACAAGGCCATGCCTACTAATTCTTTCAATTAGTACCATTGTCTGGTGACCAAGCATTCCCAGCTATGAGCCTGTAGGAGAGGTTCTCATTCAAACAACCAGAGTAGGGTGAGTCAATTTTGTCCTCTGCTGATGGCATCTAGAGGGGACCTATACACACTAAGATCAGATGCCTAGAAGTGGGAAGCATCCCCAGAACCATCAGCTGACTAAGTACCAGGAATTATTATGTATGTACCACACACATGAAATTTAGATGTCTGTAGTCATTGAGGATTGGGTTTGCTGTGCACAATAAGGCAAAAATACTTGGTATTCAGCTATAAAAATGCTGGATTTTTCCTTTTCTAATTAATGTTGGTCAGGGGTTATGTATGGCATGCCAATTAATGGGCACACACTCTATTTCAACAAGTTTGCCTTTCCCTTCAGACCTTACAGGCAAAATATCAAGTCCTCTGAAGTGGTCACCTCCTGTTCTCTCTTTGTTTACTCCAACCAGTGCCAAAGCACCTTTGCATGACAGGTGTGTATCTATACACTGTATGGCAACTTTCAGAAAATGAGATTCTAGATTGCTCTCAAACTATAACCTGGCCCCTGTATAGAAAGAAGCTCTTGCTCATTTCCAAACTTATGATCTCTAAGAACCAAAGGATGAATTCAGGAGAAAACTGGGGGATCTCACACAAGAACACAGTCCACAGCTTATTAATTTATTTTGTAAGTACTGATCCTGTCTGTCCTTTGTGTCAGGAAAGTGTTTTGGCTGACAGAATTATGAGTAAAAGATGAACTTCACATAAGGGAATATAAAGAGACAATGGAGTATCTAAGACCTGAGTACAGAAACAAGGTGAATGAAGCTTGGGGGGGGGGTTCCCTAGTTGCTGTGGAAATTGAGGCTCTAAGGAATCAAATCAGGGATATGACTAGACAACAAATATTGAACATGACATACAAAGTGGAGGAAGTACAGAAACCTAAAGCCCCAGCAAGTGTATGAATATGGGAGAGGTGGAGGAGCAGAAAGAGATGGTCCATATGCCTGGAAGGAGAGAGAGGGAGTTCAATATAGAAGTAAAGGCCATGGATAGTGCTGTAATGACAGAAGGATGACTTGGGATTTTTGTTCCTAGGGTAATAGTTGGAAATGTGATCTGAATGATTATTTATAGTTTTATTTAGCTATGGAATGGTAAAAGTCCATGGCAGTGGACAGGAGAAGTCAGACACACTGGGCTATTGGAGTAAGTAGGCAGAGAGGGGGGGTTAGTTGTGCAAGTAAATTGTGTAGTCGTTGCTGATGGGCTAAATGTGGGTATCACAGAAAGAAAAATCAAGAATAATATCTAGACTTGGGGCTCAGACACTTGATGCAGAAAAAACACAGACTAAGCCATAATTACAAACCCTACACTTGATTGTTGGAATTAGAAGTTTATATTGGGTTTACCTTATGAAAGCTTTTCTGGATGCATGAATCCAAAGTCTAGAGGCAATTTGTATGCATTATTGAGGTGCAGTATCACCTAAGGACACTCACAGAAAGAGTGTCACAGACGACATCTTGAGATCCTTTAGAACTTAGTCAACAGTGGTGGAGACAAAAAAGATTCAAAGACTTGAGGAGGAAAACCAGGCCCAGCCAGTGATCTCACCAATGAGAATTAAAAATATTTACCAAGAAAAAGAGTAATCACAACTCAGAACATCTTGATGCCATTTAGGATGAGAAATTTCTCCTAAGGCCTTTGTCATTCTCCTGCAGACTCCCCCATTCATCATGTCTTTGTCTTGAACCTCAAATTGGAGTTGGTTGTATTCTCTCCATTGCCTGGAAGCCAGCCTTGGCAATTTATTTTCTCTTGATTAGGCTCTGTATAGTACTTTGCAGGACTGTCCTTACCTTGTAAACAGAGACTGAACACAAGCTAAGGAAAAGAATGTGCCCATTGGGGGTAACATTCTGCTTTGGGGCTACATCCTTCTGCAGAGAGCTACTCAAAGACAGGGATGGTCAAATGAAATGTTCCAACTCTTCCACAGAGACAAGAATTGTAATAAGTTATCAAAGGCTGAAGAGAAATTCATAATTTTATTGAGAGAATTATGAAAGTATTCAAAGCAGAGTAAGCATAGGAGAGGCTGAAAAAAAAACCCACTGGCTAATGGGTTCCAATGACCCCAGCAGCTGCTAAACCTATTTTCCCACCTTCCTTTTATACATTAAAACGGTATCCTCAAACTCAGTAGCTTCACAAAAGAAGCATTTATTATTGTATTGTTGCTGCGAGTCAGGAATACAGGAGCAGCTTAGCAAGATCATTTCGGTTCAGGGATTTTTATGAGGTAGCAAAAAGATGACACCCAAGATTGTAATGATTTAATGGACTGGAGCTAGAGGGTCTACTTCAAGATGGCTGCCTCACATGCTATTGGACAAAAGCCTACATTTATCATTATGTGGGCCCCTCTACACAGCTGACTGAGAACTCTCCCAGAATGGCATGTATCCTTCCCACTCCCAACCCACCAAAGTGCATAATCTACAAACCAGGACAAAAGCTAAACACAACACCTTGATAATACACTTGGGCGGTTCAAGACCACCCTCATCATCATGTTCTATTTGTTAGAAACCACTGGAGTGCAGCCCTCTGTCCAGCTGAGAAGGATCAGACTCCATTTTTGGAAATAATCCAAGCATCTGTGGATGCCTTGTAATTCCCCCACACTGGCTATAATTAGATGGTGAATCGACAATTAGAAACTGTACTATTAGTCTGATGAAAAAGGGTTGGAACAGACTGGTTATTTGGGATGGAGTATCAGGGTTGGAAATTCTAAATTCATAAATTTTGAGGGATATATTGTCAGCACGTATTCATAACAGTCTCTGGAGAGAAACAGGACTAGGAAATAAGAGTAGACAAGGCTAATTTTACAGCAGAGAAGTGCAATCCTTTTTCCTTTGCTCTCATAGACTGAAGCCTGCAAAAGGATTCTTACTGGTCTAAAGAAGAAAACTCCACTTTTTTCTAGATGCAAGCCTGTAAGGCAGAGGTCTCTGCCTTGAAGAACATACTGTGTCAGGCAGTGAGGGGATTAGAGGACTGACAGACCTAAAATATGGTCAATTATAATAAAAGTTAGCTAGAAGAAGGCCTGAATTTGAACTCTGTAGTAAATAAGCTGTTTTAATCTCTCCTTCCCCCAATCCTTTACGATTTAATACTTGGCAAGAGAAAGGCCACTTGACAGTATTTATGAGCTCATTATCTCTGTGTGTGTGTCTGCTGCTATGGGGAATATTTCTTGTAACAAGTCTATTTCATTGTAGGAACTCTACTGCAGGTGTCTCTCCATTGTGGAAATGGAATGGTGAGCACAAACTCTCTGTTGGCCCCAAATCTATAGATAAATACTACTTTCTGCAGCAGATACAAAGGAATATGATCAGACTGAGTCAGGATGAAATAACTTACAGGAAGCCAACGAGGCAGATAGATACATTGCAGGAACATGAGCAGATCTTTCAAGATGGGGAGTCAATGGCATCTCTTTCTGCTGCTAAGACTTTTATAACAATTGCAAAGGGAAAAAGAGAGAGTAGCATAGAGTAAGTGGCAGATACTGGCAGGACCTTTAGGTGCTTTCTTTAACTGGATTCTCTGAACAGTCTATGAAAGACAAAAAGAATACTGTTTTGTTACCATTCAGTTTAATGGAAACCAAGTTATAAAAACTCAACATGCTCAGTTGCACAGCTGTAGTGAGAGCAAGCTGGGATTCAAACTGGGGGCCTTTCTCTTTCAAACACACTCTTCGATGTTGAACAGCATAATGTTTACATATGTTGCACAATCTCTCATGGGGTTTATGGAAACATCTGAGTTTGGGCTTAAGTGATTTAATAGTAGCAATAGTATGAAATGTCATTGGACCTCTAATTAAAATTTTTTTTTTTTTTTAGCATTAGACACTTTTATTTAACCAAAATATATTTACTTTTTAATGAGTGTCTCTCCATACCTTTTCTCAGAGAATGGGTCAATAAAACCTCCTATGGCTTTGCTATGAGATGAAAGATATTTCATTTATGCCATCCTATTTATGTGATCTTTACCTACAACTAAGGCTATTGTAAATTTTTGAAGAAAATAATGTCCATTGGAAGAAAGATGTGCAAGTATATGGGAATTGTCCTTATTATAAGAAAACTAAATCTCATAATATTGTCAATTGAGCATAGAGTACTGGATAGAAAATAATTAACTTTGAGAGATGATTGATTTTTCTTAATTTTCAAGCGTTCAAGTTAATGCCTATTTAGAATAGGTCCATTTAGTCACCCCAGAAGGTGAGAATATACAATATATTGAAATTAAATCATCACACACTGTTAAAACAAAAAGTCTTTCTAGGGTTATGGAAAAAATTGATTTTATATGACAATTCAACTGCCCACTTACCTTATCCATTGGATATGAACGTTGTAAGTCACAGTTTGTAAAAGATTATTTATATAAACTTTCTTTATTAACCAGGGCTGGGAAAAAATATTTCTACTTTGCTTTATTCCATCTATGATCAAAGAGGCTGTAAGGAGCTCAGAAAAACAGAGAGAAAATGGTCACTCCACAGAGCCAACCCTGAGGTGGCGGGGCTGGTAGAGAAATAGGAAGGTACTGATTATTTTCGAGACAGTGCTTCTTCAAGGGGAGACACTTACTGAACAGATTTCAGGGAAATTATAGAGGTAATTAATATCGACAGTTGTGCACTTTTTTTTTTTTTTTTTTTTTTTTTTTTTTTTTTTTTTTTTTTTTTTTTTTTTTTTTTTTTTTTTTTTTTTTTTTTTTTTTTTTTTTTTTTTTTTTTT